>JBBYHO010107541.1:0-107295 GCA_038382025.1 Adansonia gregorii | reverse complement strand
CTTTCACCTGTTTACACTTGCATCAATCATTTATCATTGCATCATAATCAATACATTTTCAAGTAGAAGTCTAATACGGGAATTAGAACATAAAAGTGCAAGGGACTCCAAGGCAATTAGGAAAAGCAGAACCTAACATCCTGCATCGTTATTACACACGATGTCGTAAACAAATCATGGAGAGTGATCATGAATCTCGCATTGAATGACTTATGCTAATGGTCAAGGAATCATAAGACCGATGCTCCGTCATCAAAGCGAAATGCAAACTCAGATGGCTAGACTTATGGAACAAATGACAGCCTCTATAAAAGAAAAAGGGCAAGCCAATACTGCTGAAACAAGGAATGATTCTCCCAACATTGAAGGTCCCCCTGCTAATAATCCAGAACTTGCCCAAGGGGAACCTAGACAAGAACAACGGCCTACTCCTCCACCTGCCACTCAGGCTCCACCAGTCATCTATCTTAATCCTATTAGGGTAGGTCAATTCATTCCTGGTGCTTAAGGGATGAATATAGGAGTCTCATCAGCAGATCCGATAGCCCTTAACCATGAGGAACTAGAGAAAACGGAAGGTCAAAAGTCCACTACGACTATAGAAGAAGTGACCAAATTCCAACTACTAGAAAATGCCTCCAAGCTATCGAGGGAACTGACAAGTTCGAAGCTCTTGACGCTGAATCGCTGTCTTTGCTGTCCAACCTTGTCATTCCCTCAAAGTTTAAAGTCCCGGAGTTTAAAAAGTTTAATGGAACCACTGATCTTTTTGTCCATATCCGAATGTACTTGCGAAAGATGGCCAGGTATGAGAAAAATGAAAAGCTCCTCATGCATTGCTTCCAGCATAGCCTTACTGGTGCAGCAGCTCGGTGGTATATCGAGCTAGACAATGTCAAAATTTAATCATGGGCAGACTTAGCTAAGGCCTTTCTAAATCAATACCAGCACGTGTTAGATTGGGCACCGGATCGACTTTCCTGGATAAATTTTGAAAAGAGAACCACTAAAAGTTTCAGACAATATGCCCAAAGGTGGAGAGAAAAAGCAGCCTTAGTCCAGCCTCTTTTTATAGAAAAAGAGATGATAGTCACTTTCATTCACACCTTACATTCTCTTTATTACGAGAAGCTTGTAGGGAATGCCGCTAAGAAATTCACGGACTTGGTTCTCTCTAAAAAATGATCGATGCTGCCATTAAAAGTGGTAGAATGTCTGTCGGGGAAATAGTTGGATCAAGTAAAAAGCCCATTGCTGGCAAGAAGAAGGAAGAAGAGGCCAATGTTATAAATTATGCTGGCTCATCTCAGCCGAGATAGTATCAAGCACCTAACCCTCGCTACTTAAGAACGCCACATTCTTACCTTGTCACAATATCCCCATAGCCAATCTATGCTACCACTTATAACCCATCCCTTGCAGTCCCATCAAACCCACCATAAGGCTATCCTTCATAGGTCCATTAAACTACCAATCGAATAACCAATAATGCACCCAGTAATCGAGGTGTAAATCAACCAAGATAACATTTTGATTCCATTCTAATGACCTATAAGGAGCTCTACCAAACCTTGCTCCAAAATCATTTACTGACTCCGATCTATGTCCTTGAAAAAAAGTTGCCATACCCACCATGGTACAACCCTAATGCCCACTGTGAATACCATGTAGGGGCAGCAAGGCGTGACATTGAGAACTGTATGTATTTCAAATGAAATGTGCAAAATCTAATCAATGCAAAAGTCTTGCAGTTCTGGATGAACTAGGGACCAAATGTTGCTGCCAATCCTTTACCAAACCACACTGAGCTAGCTGCAAACATGATCAATATTGAGCCATAGAATTTGTGTCCTTCCACCAAGACTTGATGACAGGGTATGATGGAAGCCCCTGCACTTTTCTTGTCCCTTATATGTGATGTCAAGAAATGAAAACCTATCTACCCTCGCCTAAAGGCAAGAAGGTATCCTATGTAAAGGGCATTTTTATCATGTATTATCAATGAAATGACTTTTGCATATATCATTCCATATTGTGTGTCTAAATCGCTTTTCAACCTTTTTATCTCCATTACTCTTTTACCTTTTTTTTATCCAAATCTTTTGGTTGTGTGTGTGCCTTTTGCAGTATCCATTTCCCTACCCTTTCAGGTGTCTTAATGATAGTGACATGGATGTGTCTGATGGGTTTTTAAAGATCAATTTTGAATGATCAATTTGCACTAGTGAAGTTGATTCTAGAGAAGGTTTTGAAGAAAACTCCACACCACCAGACCTTTCACAGTTCATGATCTAGTATGGTAATTCCATCCTTATTGCCCAAACATGAATGGGGTAGTTAAGGCAGCCAAAAAAAATCAAAAGAATGGTTGAGAAAATGGTCGATACTCATAAAGATTCGTATAAAAAGCTATCACATGCCTATTCGACCTCAGTTCAAACTTCCACGAATGCTACCCTATTCTCTCTTGTCTATGGGATGAAAGCCATATTGCCCATTAAAGTCGAGATCCCTTCTCTTAGAGTTTTGATAGAAACCAAACTTGGAAAGGCCGAACGGGCCAAGATCAGATACAACCCGCTCAAGCTCATCAAGGAAAAATGCATTGGCTAGGGTTAAATACATCAAAGAAGCATGATCAGAGCCCATGACAAAAAGATGTGTCCATGATAATTTCACCCAGGTGAATTGGTATTGGAGAAGATCCTCCTAATTCACAAAGATGTGCAAGGCAAATGGACCCCTAATTGGGTAAGACCATATGTCGTGAAGCAAGCCTTCTTCGGAAGGGCCCTAATCTTGTTAGAAATGGACGACAATGTCTTGCCTAACCCAGTCAACTCAAACTCTGTTGAGAAATATTATACGTAGAAGGAAAAAACCTGAAGAGGCGTCTTTAAAAAAAACACAAAACAAAAAAACACAAAAAAACATAACAAAAAAAACAAACGAAAGAAAGAAAAGAAAAAAAAAACAAAAACAACAAAAAAAAAACAAAAAACAAACAAAAGAAACCAAAAAAGGGTCTAGATGAAAATCCAAAAAGGACATCTGGACAACCAACCCGACCACAGTTGGAAACTCGCAAGGGCAACTTGAGAAGATTAATTTTGATGGGACATGAACTGGGAGTACCTACAAGACAATGCAAAATGATCTTAGAGATCTTCCGAAGACCAGCTCATGCTAGGCACATTCATTGTTTCAGAAAGATTCTTATAAGCACCTAAAGAACATCCATGTCATAATTGTTATAGGCATCTTTCACCCAAAAGCTCATCTTTCTTGCTACCCTATCACTTGTTTGTCAAAAGATATATCGAGTTATATCTCTTTGTTGTCCTGAATAAATATTACCTTAT
The DNA here is from genome assembly GCA_038382025.1 of Adansonia gregorii. Taxonomy (NCBI): domain Eukaryota; kingdom Viridiplantae; phylum Streptophyta; class Magnoliopsida; order Malvales; family Malvaceae; genus Adansonia; species Adansonia gregorii. The sequence goes on along the minus strand of JBBYHO010107541.1, from coordinate 103,933 downwards.
TTCTTTTGACCCTTGTACGATTGACATTTCACTTGTCATTTAACTGATAATGTTTGATAATTAACTAAAATATGCATTGAGGCATCTTGATATTGCATTGAAAGGATAATAAAAGCATAGGGAATTTTGCTTACAACCTGATCGTCAAGATCATGCACTTTTTGCGTCCAAACACCCATTCAACATGGCCATACACCAAACCATTTCTTGCTTTCACAGGCCTCATCTCAAGAAAAACTATTTTAGGCAAACCATAAATTGACCTATGCATCCTATCAGAACCAAAGACATCAACCTAATCAGTTAAATAATCTCTAAATTGTTGGCAATGCCATCTAGTTGTCAGGAAAATGATTGAGCCTCTCGAATCAAGAAACCTAGCAGTCCAAATTCTTTAGACTAAACTCTTCGATCATATCCCCAGTGGAGCAAGGACAACCTATAATCCCTAGTGAGACAAGGAAAATTCTAGTCCATGGTTGGAACAAGGACAAATCGTCATCCTTTTAAGAGTCTAAATGATGTACAACGAGAACTATAGCTATCTCCCATATTAGACTTCACATCATGTAATCATGATAGCTTTTCATATCATGCATTCACATTACCATCTTACATCATCATTTTTACATATCACTTCAAGCTAGGTTAGCTAAACTTCCATGGAATTCCTGCTAAAAACTTTAAGCTTTGCAAACCAAGTGCCATTCAGGTAAGGTCTTTTCTTCTCGTCACCTTATGTCAAAACCTTTTTGTTAAGCAGCTACAGTTAAAGTGCCAGTGTCAAGAAATTGTTGTCTAGAAACTATCATCAAAATCTTTTATCAAGAACATTTGTCAAAAGCTTTGGCATGAACTAGTGCCAAAACCCTTTTCAACAAGAAATTTTGTCATGAACTTTTGGTATTTGAAGTTTATCAAAAAAATTTTGTCAGCATCCTTTTTAAAGCCCACAAGTTAGTGGCACCCTGTTAAAGCACACAAGTCATGGCACCCTTTTAAAGCCCACAAGTCAGTGGCACCCTTTCAAAGCCCACAAGTTAATGGCACCCATTAAAAGCGCACAAGTCAGTGGCACTTTTTTTTAAAGCCTACAAGTCATGGAACCCTTTTTAAAGCCCGTAAGTCAGTGGTACCCTTTTTTAAAGCCTACAAGTCGTGGCACGCCTTTTAAAGCCCACAAGTCATGGCACCTTTTTAAGTCCACAAGTCAGTGGCACCCTCTTAAGCCCATAAGTTAGTGGCACCCTTTTTTAAAGCCCATAAGTCGTGGCACCCTTTTTAAAGCCCACAAGTCATGGCACCCTTTCTAAAGCCCATAAGTCATGGCATCTTTTCAAGCCCACAAGTTAGTGGCACACTCTTAAGCCCACAAGTCGTGGCACCTTTTTAAGCCCACAAGTCAGTGGCACCCTCTTAAGCCCACAAGTCAGTGGCACCCTTTCAAAGCCCATAAGTCATGGCACCCTTTCTAAAGCCCATAAGTCATGGCATCTTTTTAAGCCCACAAGTTAGTGGCACACTCTTAAGTCACAAGTTGTGGCACCTTTTTAAGCCCACAAGTCAGTGACACCCTTTTTTTTAAAGCCCATAAGTCGTGGCACCCTTTTTTTCAAAGCCCATAAGTTGTGACACCCTTTTAAGCTCACAAGTTAATAGCACCCTTTTTTAAAGCCCACAAGATGTGGCATCTTTTTTAAAGCCCACAAGTCAGTGGTACCCTTTTTTAAAGCCTACAAGTCATGGCACACCTTTCAAAGCCCATAAGTCATGGCACCTTTTTAAGCCCACAATTAGTGGCACCCTCTTAAGCCTACAAGTCGTGGCACCTTTTTAAGCCCATAAGTTAATGGCACCTTCTTAAGCCCACAAGTTAGTGGCACCCCTTCAAAGCCCACAAGTTAATGGCACCCTTTTTTTAAAACCCACAAGTCATGGCACCCTTTTTTTAAAGCCCATAAGTTATGGCAACCTTTTAAGCCCACAAGTCAGTGCACCCTCTTAAGCCCACAAGTTGTGGCACCTCTTTTAAAGCCCATAAGTCGTGGCACCCTTTTAAGCCTATAAGTCAGTGGCACCCTCTTACGCCCATAAGTCATGGCACTCCTTTCAAAGCCTACAAGTTATGGCACCCTTTTAACCCCACAAGTTAGTGGCACCTTCTTAAGCCCATAAGTCGTGGCAACCCTTTCAAAGCCCACAAGTTAGTGGCACCCCTTTAAAGCCCACAAGTCAATGGAACCCTTTAAAGCCCACAAATCGTGGCACCTTTTAAAGCCCACAAGTCATGGCACCCTTTTAAAGCCCACAAGTCAGTGGCACCCTTCAAAGCCCATGAGTCAGTGGCTCTTTTTTAAAGCCCATAAGTCGTGGCATGCTCTCAAAATCCCACACGAGCTGGTGGCACCAAAGTCTAAGTTAAAGCTCGCACGAGCTGGTGGCACCTGAGTTAAAGCCCATACAAGGTTGTGGCACCTAAGTTTGAGTTAAAGCCCACACGAGCTTATGGCACCCAAGTTTGAGTCAAAGCCCGCATGAGCTGGCAGCACTCGATTCAAAGCCCGCACGAGCTGGTGGCACTAAAGTCTAAGTCAAAGCTTGCACCAACTGGTGGTACTCGAGTCAAAGCCCACATGAGCTTGTGGCACCCAAGTCCAAGTCAAAGCTCACACGAGCTAGTGGCACTCAAGTTTGAGTCAAAGCTCGCATGAGCTAGCGGCACCCGAGTCAAAGCCCACATGAGCTGGTGGCACCCAAGTCTGAGTCAAAGCCCGCATGAGCTAGCGGCACCCGAGTTAAAGCCCACACGAGCTGGTAGAACTCGACTCAAAACCCACACAAGCTGGTGGCACCCAAGTCTGAGTCAAAGCATGCACAAGCTAGTGGCACCCACATCAAAGATCCACGTTACTCCGTACCTACCTAAGGGGGTCAAACCTTAGAAAACCTAACATCCTAATGTTCCAGAAGTGTCAGTCCACCCCGGATAAAATAGTGTCTATTTATCTTTACCCTGTTCCTGATTCTCAGCAATAGTCAAAGAGGGGTAGCTGTAGACACCTTATTTTGTCCGGGCTAATTTTCAACAATCTAGAGCGCGGACGTAAGAGGGGACGATGACGTCGGCCAATGAAAAGTATTTTGAGGATGTTAAAAAGGCCTACGGATCATATCAAAGGTAAATGCGAAGATATGGCATCAAATGATGGATTTCAAGGCATCCGAGGATAAAAGAATCGAGAAAATTCATAATTTTACTTAAATGTATTAATACATGGTTCTCATGTATCGATATAATGCTCCAACGTGCCAAAAATTTGAAATGTCTCCATTTTTATCGATACAACATGTAGATGTATCGATACATAAGTCCCTGTATCAATACCGGATCTCATGTATCGATACTAGACCATGCCAGGACCCAAACATGCATTCTGTAAAAGAATGTATTGATATAAATCAACATGTATTGATACAGTGGTTCATAGTATCGATATAATGGTTCATAGTATCGATACAGTGATCGTTATATCGATACAATGTTCATTGTATCAATACTATCAAGGTTTTTAGACCAAATGTATCGATAAATTATGCAATGTATCGATACATGCAGGCCTTTTCACGGCTCGGGCAATGTTGACTTATCCACCATTGATCCAAAACTCGATTTTAACTCATTTCTTTGCATCAAGAAAGACTAAAACACATATCAGATTATGAATTTAGACTTTAAAATGAATCAAAATATTTTTTAAGTCTAAATTGGATCAAAGAGGTTAATGATATTTGATCACCCTACTCCTCTCTAGTTATTGGCCAATGTCACCATCAACCATCCTAGTTACTGGAAGATCATTTTAGCATTTAAACCAGCCACCCTATGCCCATCACATTGGCGGCAAGCTACCTCCTACAGCCACCCTATAGCCACCATGCTGACATCACCCTGTCTCCTTTTAGAAATGGCCAAAAACACTTTTAATGTGGCTCTAAAAGGCTGGTATAAATGGACCACTTCTATCTCAGCAAAAAAAGGTTAGATTCCAACTCATTTACACTTCCAAGAACACACTCATACATTAAGAAATCCAAATACCATAGCTGTTCACCCACCACCCAAAAATAGCCCCAAAACACTTACTTTCATCCATTACACATTCCAAAAATCACCTTCATCCATACCAGAACCAAAACCTCATCATTTTTCTCCTTTTCTTGCTTATTAACAATAAGGAAAAGATGAAAATTCAAGCCACATTTGCTGCTCTAACTATTTGGCCAAAGTTGAAGTTTTACTGGTATAACTTCCTTTTCCATCACTTATATTTTTTGTTTTTCATCATCTTCATCATTTTAGTGGACTCTCCATGTTTCCATCACTCTCTTAGGATTATCATGCATTATTATGGCTTTTGGTTGTGGTAGTTTAGGATTTGGATGCCTTAATGCCCCTTTTATTTGCAAAATACCTCCTTTCATCCTCATTAGTTTGATATCTCTTGCTCATGAATTTTATGCCATGTTCAAGCATCTTGTTATCATTAATCCATGCATGAAGCATTAGCCTAACATAGGTCAACCACATTTACACCTTAACTTGCATGAATCTTTTCATTTTCAGCATTCATAACATTTTTTTGTCAAAATGCATAACACTTTCTTTTTCTAGGCCATTAGTAAAATTAGCAACCCTAAGCATGTTATGTGCCATCCTTTTGTATGTTTTTTGTCTTCTCCTTGTCAAAATGCATGTTAGGTGGCTGTCAAAAAATTGATTTTTGAAACCCCCCAAGCCAAGCATGTTAACCTCAACTAATGAGGATTAACATGGGCTTAGCATTTTCCTTTAAGCTAGCAAAATGTCTTGGGGAAAATTGATTTTTCCAAATCTAGAATCTTGGTTAAACAAGCTTAAATCTTCTGATTTTCAAATGAAAATGATCCTACACCCATCCCCGAAATGTTAGTGCCTTGTTTTCGAGTTAAAACCTTTAGTGGTATGATTAACAAACTGTTTCATTATACCAAGCTACTATGGGGTTGTGCAAATGCATTCGTGATGCTCATGCCACTCTTTTCCATCAGTCATGGGCGTTCGAATGTCAATGACTCGAATATAGACCTGTAAACATAAGGAAAACAAGAAATATCCCCTACTTTGCTTTGTCCTCTGCTAGCAGCACTACTATTACAAATTGAAAAATTATTTTAAAATTTAAAATGATTTTTAGTGGATTTTATGATATTTTTCTCAAAAAGTATGTCAAAATATCTTTAAAACGAGGTCTTGCCCATCTCCGGATCAGTCCGAGTGAGAAGGTTATGATTTTTCAAATCTAAACAGTCCAAAACCTCTGGAATCCGAATATGTATCCTGTTTGGGTATTTTAGACCCACTAAATGATTTTTCCAAAATTTTCAAACATTTTTCTTAAAATGTTCATGAAATTACCTTTTGAAAAAGGTATCACTTGCAATTTTTTGACACAAAATAAGTCTGAGGTGATTTTTCAAATTTTGACACACCTTGTCATTCCTATGCTCTGCCAATAGTTCAATCAGTTTGAACTTGAAAATTTATTCCCTTAGAAAGTGACTTCTTGGGATATTGGAAATATTTTTAGAATGACCCTCATCGAGTTACCTTTCTAATGGTGTCTTGTCCACCTTCTAAATCCTTTGAACCAATTTAGAATAAATTCAGGAAGCAAGGTATCATGATGTTGTCACTTATTTTCGATTTTGGTCAAAATTGAGTTATTTTCTCGAGTTTTGTCTCGAGACATTCGAATGTCCCCATGTCATCCCGATCAGACTCGAAAGCGTACCTTAACACCCCACAAGCTCATATCAAGGCACAAATATATTTTACATCTTTATCGTCCTCATTCACAATAAATCTTTTTGCCAGAAATTATCGAATGCTCACCCACTTTCTAAATCATGAGGTTATGTCATCCACGAGGATACTCCAACCCCGTCTTTCTAAGGGGGTACTCCAAGCCCGTTCTTCGAAATTATCAAGATTTAAAAATCTTTCTATGTCAAAATGATTTCTTATTTATAGGGATACTCCAACCCTGACCTTTTAAGGGGATACTCTAACCCCTCTTCTTAAAATTGTCAAGATTTAAAAAATCTTCCTTTGTCAAAAAAACTATTTTTTATTCACGGGGATACTCCAATCCCATCTTTCTGAGGAGATACTCCAACCCTATCTTTTAACTACAAATTAATCATTCTTTTTTTTCTCGGATTTCCATGAATATGTCAAACATACCTTGTTTCATTAAGAAACCAGATGCATCTCAAAAATTGTCAATTCGATTATTCCTAGATAATCGATGTCAGTAGCGAGATAAATTCCAATAGTCCGTTCCCTCTTTATTGAATGATCCATGTTATGTTATTTCATTTATCTTACTAACATGATTTCTTTGTGATGATTATTTGCATTCATGTTTTCAAAATGTTGCCAAACGAAATTAAAGGTAATATTTCACGTGGGTATCTCTCCATTGCCCAAAGTGGAACATTCCATTTTCAAAGTAAAATCCAGAGGTCATTTTCATCGAAAATCTTTATATTCCCCATCTTTCTAGGGCGTATATGAGATTAAATCTTTTTCATCAAAACCTGGATCATTTCTATAAAATTCATGCATTCAAAGAGGGTTATATTGAAATAGCGATAAGTTAAGATCAAAAAAATTGAAATCGAGGTAAGACATAGCAAGTAAGGTATCGATTTCAGGCATCGCGAAGAGGTTCGTGCCTCATCACACGTAACCAACTCCCAAGCACAAACGATGAATCTTTGCATTACGTAAACCATAGGATCAATGTTTTAAGTTTCGTAACTCAAAACATAGGTTTCAATAGGCATCCGATCATGCTTAGCCTGAAATGATCGGTGGCGACTCCAAGCGTTGGCCATTTTGTGATGGTCATACAAGACCAATAAGATGAGTGATTCGTCTTATGGTCCCCCTCATTGTATAATAAGTCGAGAATTCGTACATTCTTATTCTCATCACATTGCCTAAGAATAGTCTCAGTTAAGAAGATATTTTCCAAGTTAGGAAAATATTTTAAGTCGTGCGCACTCTTAGATCCGCGAGGATCCACTCTGGGGTATGTTATGACAATGTTTAATGACATGGGCCTATTAGCTAGAATTGACCTTTCGACTTCATTAGGTTTAACTTTTTTAATAAGGGCCAATTAGCCTGAACTAACCTCTGACATGCTTTTGCTTGATTTTCTTGACAAAAGATAGTTAGCCAAAACTAGCCTATCTACATTATTGGGCTTAACTTTCTTAACATGGGCCAATTAGCTGGAACTATCCCTAGGTTAGATTTAAAAAGAAAACAGAATGCCAATGTGCTAAATCACGGCCAATAACGTTAGACTTCAAAAAATTTCTTGACAAATTTTGAATAAAAGATTTAAACTATGATCATGGCTCGACTTATCCCTAAGTTTAACTTAAAAATGATAGAATGCCAATATGCTAAATCATAACTAGCAACATTGGACTTGAAAAGATTTTTTGACAAGTTTTAACCTAGACTATGATTTAGGTTTGACCCATCCCTAGGTTTGACTTAAAAATGAGAAAAGCCAATGTGTCAAATCACCACCAACAATATTGGGCCTTGAAAAGATTTTTTATAGCGTTTGGATAAAAGACCTAGACTGTAATCCTAGGCTCAACTTATCCCTAGGTTTGGCTTAAAATGGCTAAGTGCCAATATGCCAAATCAAGGCCAATGACATTAGATTTTAAAAAGATTTCTTAGTAGCTTTTGGATGAAATACTTAGGCCATGATCCTAAGCTCGAACTATCCCTAAGTTTGACTTAAAAATGATAAAATGCTAATGTGCCAAATCACGGCCAGAGATATTGGATTTTAAAAAAATTTCTTGACATATTTTGGATGAATGACCTATAGCTCAACCTATTTCCAGGTTTGACTTTAAAATAATAAAATACCAATGGGCCAAGTAGCGACCAACAACGTTGGACTTTGAAATCATCTCTTGGTAGGTTTTTTTATAGAGGATTTTGACATAAGTTCTTAACAAAGGTTTCTAATATAGGCCAATTGATCAAACATAACCTATCAACGTCACTGGGCTTTTGATGTTTAATGACAAAGGTAGGCCAATTAACTGGAAGTAGCTATCAGCGTCATTGGGTTTAACTTTCTAGACAATGGCCAATTACCCAAAACTAGCCTTTGACATCATTAGGCTTAATTTTCATGACAAAAGCCAATTAACCAGAGCTAGCTTACCAACATCATTTGACTCAACACTCTTGACATAGGCCAATTAGTCAGAACTAGCCTATTGGCATCATTGGGCTTGGCTCTCTTAACATGGGCCTATGAGCTAAAACTAGCTTATCGACATCATTGGGCTTAATTTTCTTAACAAGGGCTACCAGCTACATTAGGCTTGGCTCTCTTAACATGGGCCTATTAGCTGAAACTAGCTTATCGACGTCATTAAGCTTCATTTTCTTAACAAGGGCTACCAGCTACATTGGGCTTAACTTTCTTGACATGATAGTTTGGAAAGACAGGTTCTTACTTGAGCAACCCTTTAATTTACCATTTTTTCACGTTAAAGATTTTACCCGAGAAGCTTTTCAAGGTTTAGCAAATTTTATTTGATGCGATGCTAACAAAATGATGTTATATGATGATAATATAAATGTACGATATCATATGATGATGCAAAAGGAATTTTCTCGATGATATGCCTTCATGATCATGACATAAACTCTAATATGGGAGTAGACATTGCAAGTTATCTTTTCATCTGGAGCTTCAATAATTTTTTCCCTGATGCCATAATTTAAAGCGCTAATTTTAGACTTGATAAGTCTTGAGATCTTGATTTTTTTAGGTAACTTGATGTTTGGCTAGTTGTTAGCTTAACTTAGGATACCTATGTTAATTCTAACAAGGTGATCGTATTTCTTAACTTCGGATGTTTGATGACTTTTTTTTGATAATTTAAAGATGTTTGTTTTTTAGAAAAGGATATGTGATGATCTTTTCTAATAGGGTTGATTGGTTTTGCTGATAATTTAATGACTAGGTGATTGTTTATGTCTTGTTTGGTTTAGTAGTTAGTGTATCTTGACTGGATGGGTTAATGTTTGTGTTTTGAGAAGATTCTTGAATGCATTGGATATGCTTTGGCATGGGTTTAATGATTTTTCCTGATGATTTTGGAAGTTAAAGAAGGTTAACACATGATTATGACTAGCATGTGATGAGTTTAAAGGGTTCTCGATCTTGACAATCAAGGTGTAGACAAATCTCCCTATTCTTTTGTTGTTTTTCGATGTAATGTTAAAAAATGCTCGCATGAATTTTATTTGATTATCAAATACTATTAATTAAATGATAAACATAATGCAATGCAAATGTAATATGAAAATGGTTAAAAAGAAACAAGATTGCATTTCATCATAACAAGAAAGATGATATAATTATGTTTACATTTGACAAAAGGTATAATGACAAGAAGGTAATTTTTAGCTGCTCCTAATAAACATCACATGAATATTTCATCCAATGTTTTTTAAGATCTTTTTCAAACAATCAACATGCCTTGTAAGCCAATCTTATGGTTGCCTCATGTTATTTTGCAGTTGCCCTAGACTTAGGTAGGTTTGGTGAGGTTTGACTTTGATTTAACTAAGGTTTAATGATCCGACTAGGATTTTGACTCAGTTTAGTTGAGATGGGGTTAAGTTTGATTATATATGGCCAAAGATGGGTGAGGTTTAATTGAGGTTTTTCTCACAAGTATCTGTGGTAAAATTTGATTTAGTTTAGATACGACTTGGTTTGGAGTGTTATGTTGACATAAAGGATCAAGAGTTCAAGATGTTAATAAACTATGACAAAAAACTTTTGAGGCTGACCAAAAAGGTTAGGATTGGGATTGGCTATCAACTTAGGGTTAAGAATTGACATGAAATAGTCATAAGTCCAAACATTCATAAACTAATCAAGAAAAAAATCGAACGTTCCTCCACTTAGATTTCTTCAAATGTTATAATGACACTCTTTTGATTTACAGATGAGACAGTTTGACAGGTACTAATCTTGGCTAGTGACACTTAGCTCTTTTAAAAGGTTGTTTGGAAAAGCCTTTTGATTAAGGGGTATTTTTTAGGAAGCATTCTGATGGAGTCTTAGAAACTGGAGCTCTTGCCTTGGCTTGTGAGGTTTTTAGACATCTTAACATTTCAAAAGTCCTGACAGCCCTTTGATTAGATGGAATGATTTTTTTTCTTATGGCTATTTAGGCAACATTGAAGATGACTTCAGGATTTTTGATTTTGCTCTATACTACCCTTTTCTAGTTTTCATCTAGAGCTTTATTCTTTCTTTTCTTGACTTTTTTCTTTTTTTGATTGTTTGCTTCATCATGCTCTTTGGGGAAACTTAAGATTTTCCCAAAAGAACAATTTCTTAAAAAATTATGTCATCAGTTGAATAGCCAAGCAAGATCAAGATAGATTTTTTGCAGTACGTAATTCATACTAATGTTCAAAGTTTTGAAAGAAAGGGAATACATGCCTAAATTAAATGTTCGATGGTGATCAAGTTAAAGACTATTTCTTTTCGTGAAGGCTTTATTCCCTTCTACTTTTGATGTCCTTATTTCTTTTAGTTCCCTCTAATTTGATTTGATTTTGATTTTGACTTTAATTGGTCTATTTTTTACTTTGATGTTAACTTTACTTTTTTTACATTTTTTTCGGATGGAATTTTATACTTTGATGACTTGGTAGATCCTGTGTTTGGCTTTGATTTAGGCATTTTGATAATTTTAGAAATGAGTATCTACCTATTTCCTTTAAAAAAATTTTCATGCCCCAAATATGGAGGGTGATCTTTGATCAGGGTTTTTGAAAGAATGAATTTGTTAGGCTCAAAGGAGGTAGCAGAAAGGATGATTTTGTAAGTCATGAAAAGATAAAAGAAAAGATACTCATGTTTTATTTCGACCATAATCGAGTAAATTGATGAGTTATTCATTAGGACAAGGTTCTTTTAAAAAATATGTCAAATGTCTTGATAACATGATGTAGCTTTCAGTTTCATTTTCCTCTTCTTTTTTTCAAAGTGCATGCCTCGATACTTATTTCTCTCTGTGCTTAAAGGCATGATCCTTGGAGTAACTAGTTTACCGTAGCTATAAATGATCTTATGTTTTGGCTCACCAAAGAAACGAATTTAGGCAATCATAATAGCTCTGATAATATAGGACCTCTCTCAGAATCTTTATTAGAATCAACTTCACCATTACAGATTGGCTGTTTGAATTTGATCTTTAAAAGCTCATTGAAAGTATCCATGTCACTTTTATCAAAGCACCAAAAGGAATGAGAAATAAACCATATAGACAAGATATATAGGTAAAGAGTTTGAGCAAAAGCAAAGAATAAAATAGGTGTAAAAATGAAATGCTTTATGCAAAAGTCATTTTATTGACAATACTTGTTAAAAAGATGCTTATTACATAGGATTCCTGCAAGCTATTGGGCAAAAGCAAGTAAGTTTTTAATTCTTAATATTACATAAAAATAAAGTTAAAAAGCATAGAGGCTTATGACACAGCCCTGTTATTAAGAATAGATTCTGATGAGTGAAAGTAGGTCTCACTATTTGGCTCTAATGGTCCAAGTTGATCATTGATGACATTGACATGGAGGTTGCTGACACTGATCATGTTCACGATTTGATTGGACAGAGGATTTGTATCAATGTTTGGACCTTAATTCATTCTAAATTTTAAGAATTTAAAGTCAATAAGGTTTTAGACCTTTAATTTGAAAGATATATAGTTCTCGGTGCTATACCTTGCTGCCGCAGTATGGTAGTTATAGTGGGCATTAGCATCATACCACTAGGGTATGAGCGCTTATTGTCAAGCTTAAAGATAATGCCCTTGGAGCATAGTTTGACAGAGCTCCTTGTAGGTCATGGAAATAAGGTCAAATTGTTGTCTCCTAAGCCTTGCTTCTTGATTGTTTGGAGGATTATTGGTAGAAGCATTAGCATTTTGGTTAGCTAGAGGTGGATTATTTTATGGTGGGTTTGTAGTGTAACGAAGCATGGGATATAGGTTGCCGCAAACGGGCTGAGGAAAGATCATGATTGGATTAGAATAGGGCATGCCCAAGTAGTATGGAGTGAGCATCTGATAATGGCTTAGCTGAGATGGGTTGGTTTAGGATAGGGCATCTACCTCTCCTTTTCTTTTTGTTAGTGATAGGTTTCTTGCTCGATCTAGATGACTTGCTCGCGAACATCTTACCACTTTTAATCACTGCATCTATTATCTTATTGGATAGAACAACATTAGTAAACTTTTTGGTGGCATTCCTTGCTACCTTGTGAAATAAATTCTTAGGTTCATACCTATCAATATAAGCATAAAAATTTTATTAGAATTAAACATACTAATGGTATCAAACAAAAAACCCTAATATCCTTAGAATCATTAGAAAAAGATGTACATGTGATTGGACCGCAACTTAAAATATAGATTTGTTAGAAATCATGCCTCCTTAGAGACTCGTAACATCTAAGTCTATAGATCCTTACATGAATGCACCATGTGTTGATTACCATAATCTTTGGGTGGTTCTTCAGTGGTAGCTAGAAAGCTTCGCAAGCCTTAACCAAAATATATATAGCTAATAGATTTAGATTTAAAGTGATCTAAGAACAATTACCATGCTTGTTATGCTAAAGAGGAAAAAGAAACAACAATTCCCATGCTTGTTATGCTAAAGAGGAAAAAGAAACAACTTCTTAGAGAATAAGCTATTTTTTGCAAATGCAAGCAAATGCATCCAAAAATCTTATTTTTTAATTCTAGTTGATACTTTTAAGGTAGAAAACTAATTATCCATCTTTCGTTATGATCAAAAACAATTTCTAATCACATAGGATATAAATATGCTCAATCAAGCTTAGAAATGTAAGGATTTCGAGGTTTGGCCAATTTCACAAATTTTATGAAAAATTAATGTCTCAATGATAGAAAACTATTTTTCTAATTTTGTTGTGTCAAGAATGATTGAACAACACTTATAAAATCCGTTAAAATGCTAAAAGAGCTTAGAAAAGCATAGTTGTTGTTCCAAACCACTCAGGAAAGTTTAGAGTTGGTACTTAAGCTTTTACTAATGATTCTAATCAACCGAAAAGCCTTACTAGTGTATTTAGATACTCCTTATCTAGGATAGGGTTGATAATTGGGCAAATTAAGCCAAGTACTAACATACCCAAAAGGTGACCCCATTTTAAAGTGTTTCTTAGAGCCTAATTAAAATTATTTTAATTAGCCTATCCAGGATTAGGCTTTAATATTAACATGTTAATATTTTAGCCTAATAGCACGCCAAAGGTAGCTATTTCATGCACCTAGTCCATTAGCAAGCCCAACATGCAGTAGTTCACAACTAAACTTTCTTGAGTTGATAATTCAGGCTTTTGGCCTAGCCCTTAAATTTACATGTTAAATAATTTAACTCATAATTAAATTTTTTAACCCAAGCAAGATAATTTTATTTCATGTAAATAATATTAAATAATTCTTATTTAATTTTTCAAATACAATTATTTGGTTTTATTTACTAAAATCTTTAAACTATGTCTACAGTAAACATTATCTTAATAAGGCATTCTTATCTTTATTGCCATATTAAAACATCTCTAATTAGATTTCATAAATCTAATTTATGTTTTAAATTATTATTAATTGAACTTATTTAATTAGTCCTCCTTATTATATGTTTTATTTAATTAAGTCATACTTAATTAAATTCTTATTTTAATCCAATAGATCATCTCATTGTGTGTGGCCCATTAGGTTTTCATCATAATAGCAACAAATATAATTGCCTAGTTAAGTGTATTTATATTTATAGACCAAGATTGGTCACCCGATATGCAGGAAAAGTTGATATTACCTCTTAAGAAACTTATTAGTAACTAGCCTCTCAGTGTACTTCAGTTTTTCACCAAATATCCCAAAAAGATCGTGTCTACTCATGCATCAAAGCATATCAGTTCCTGCAACTTTTAGTTAACTTCATGAATTTAGAGAAACAATTTTCTTCTAAATTTATCATGCATAGGCCAATGACTTTATCAAGTAAACCAAAGTTAAAAACATATAAGATATGTCCCAATGTCACTCGGAGTGGTGAATCCTTTTTGAATCACTCATTCATCCACCACATGATTCATGTCATACCCAACATACCCTAGATTAAGTATCCCTCCATTGTGGACCTATTTTAGATAAATCAAAATATGACACTTCTTATATGAGATGCCTCGGTATCACAAGTCTAAGGACTAATATACATGACTAGCACATGAAAACATATTCCTTAGACACTTAAGTGACTTATACCAAATGGAGTTCTCATACGAGCCATGTTCAGTGAACTTGTTTCCTTAAAAACAAGCACCTATATTTTATCCCTAAGTATCTCTATATTTCAATTTCTATAAGATCCAAAAGTTGCATGCATCAAATGCATTGAGACTTAGCATATGCTAGTCTTTGTGCTTTGTCAATTCCTTATCTTGATAATATGATGACTAGGAACATTTTTAGAGATGTGACTTTGATACATAAGGATCTCATCGTCATAACTCATTGCTAACTTTGCAAGGCTATTATGTTTGATAGGTTTCATCCAATTAGTGTTTTCATGAGTGTCAATCATGCCACAACATGAAGGAAAACCTTGAATCACTAACTATAGTGATTGGTTTGAATTATTAACTTATATATGCATCATCCAATCTGATTGGCTCAAACGCATATATTAATAGCTTGTCATAGTATAAAGCACATAGGGTGTTAATGAATGTCATAGTCATCTCTTTTTTAGTTAGAAGGGGCTGAACTAGAGCCATCTCCTCTCGCCATCATTGGGCATACTGTCTTAAACTCTTGGTAGGGTTTTTGTTTTCCAAATTCATAAAAGAAAATGGTCAGGAGTTATAAACACCTAATTTTGTTTAGGGTTTTTCCCTAACAGTCTAAAAATATCCAAGAACTTAGCGACCATCTAGTAGGGTTAGACTTTTTGAAGGTGGACTAGACATTTTTAAGACCTCTTTAGCTATACCTAAATAGTTGTAGGTGCACATGATAGAAAAAATGCCATCTTAAAGGCTGACCTTGGATAAAAAGATGAATGCTAAGGTAAAAAATTAGCTTTTAAATATATTCTTTTGAAAATTTGAAATCTACTTTTACAAATGTTATCATGATCAAATTTTTCATTTTTAAGAATTTTTGAAAAATTTTTAGCAAAATTTGGAAAGTTAACTATCCTCCATTTTTATCGATACTCGTGAAGTATTTATGCTGATATGCACTCTGAAAATAAAAAATATTGAAGAGAAAAATCTATATTGGCATTCTAATACGAGGTGTTAATTTGTTAATTTTATCAATACTAAAAGTTTCACTATACCGCAAGTGTTCTGCTCACGAATCCTTTTAGTGAAACTATTCAAAAATTCAAGTTTTTATCTTTATTATCTTTATCAATTAATGCTTTGGGCAAAATATTAAATTCAATTCTTTATTCAACAGTTGATCTATTTTTGGAATTTTCTTGTTACCAAAATACATAATTTTTTACTTCGTAAATTTTTTTAATTGGATTTTTCTAAGTTTAAAATTTTTAAAATTCTTCAAATATTTTTATTAAATTCATATTAAATCAATTTTTAAAAATTTATTTTATTTTATTTGTTTTGTATTTTCTCAAACAATAATTTTCTTCCATAAAGGTTTATCTTGCAAAATCTTATGAGTTTAGGATTTTTAATTGCCTTTTTCTTACACGTAGGACTTCTTAAAAATTTCTTATACAATTTAATACTTGGAAATGTTATAAGAAAATTTGATTATTTTTCTTTTTATTAGTTTGGGCTAAATTTCCTAAATAGACCTAAAATTTTTAAATTTTTCCCAATAAGTCAACAAGTCCAATAATTTCTCTTCAAGCTGATAACCTTACCAAGCCCATTTTTTATTTTCAACCAAACCTATTTCATTCTTTACAAATCCAATAAGCCCATTTATGATTATTCCATTTATTTCCCAATAAGGCCCAATTTCCTATTTTGATTTTACAACAAAGCCTAATAATTTTTTCTTTTTCCAAATTTTTTATTAATTCTTTTGCATCTAAAATTTTTGTATGAAAATTTATTTGGGTCTTTTACGTGAATTTAATTAAATTTGTTAATTCCTAACTTCTAGTTTCTTACAATTTAGTCCTTTTACTTCAATTTATTCATGAAAATTTGCAATTATAATTTTATTATTCTTGCATTTTCATGAATTTATGCATATTTATTTTAATTTCAAAATTTGACAATTTGATTATACGAGAATTAATTTAATCAGGTTAAATTTTATCATTAAGTTAAATATTATTCAAAATAGTTTTTTTTTCTAATTTTATCTTCTTGATGATGATGTCATGCATCATAGATCATGCATAAAGATAAAATTTATTATTTAAAATCTTTTCAAAATAAAAAAAGAACACTCTAAAAAGTAGTAGTAGTAGTAATAATAATAATAAAAGAAAATTCAAGAAGGTCTCAGCCTAGGGACTTTTTCAACCCTTGGCCAATTCCCCTCTTCATAAATAAAAGGGTTCATTAGAGAAGGATGGATTTGATAAGCCAAAAACATTGAAAATTTAGTAAATTACTTAAGTTTTTTTCAATTTTTTTCAGCTTTTAAGGTAAATTTACTTCGAGAACTTGTATTTTTTTGTTCATTTTCATCTTATTTCATCCATTTACTAAGCTTGATGATCACTTGTGCTCATGGATTTTGATCCATGTTGAAAGGCCAAGTTTTTAAAGTTATATAACAATTTTATCTATTTAGTGATTTTTGTTTTATTTTATTAATAACTTGATTTTTGTTCGATTTTTATGTTGTTGTTAATAAGTTATTTTTGTTTTCATGTGGATATATTAATAATCATATTATTTTCCTTGATGTTTTCATGTAAATACATGATAAAATATGCTTGTACGTTGTTTTTTTAATGGTTTTAAAACATGTTAGTGTTGACTTGAGCTTGGTAGAAAATTGGATACATACATATATATATGTTTGTTTTGAAGAACAAATTTTTCTTGGTGATATAGAGCTTAGCTGAATGGTGTATAGCCTTAGGTTTAATTTCTTTCTTGATTTTTCTTGATATTTAGAATTATTTTTTAAAGCTTGAAGTTTAGAGGTTCACAAATAATTTTTTCAAAATTTATGATGCCTTTAGATTTATAAATCTAAGATCCACCATAGCACATTACCTTATTTGCTGATGATTTATGACTTTTTTATGTTATTTTGTAATATTAGAAAGTTTAAGGCTAAGTTACAAAATTGTCAAAATTTTTCTAGGCCATCCATGCTTGGTCAAGACCTTCTTATACCCTTAAGGGTGTGTTTCATGCATTATTATCATGTTGAAATACATATTTTAGCCTTTTGGGGTCTTTTTATATGTTTAGAAAGTTTAAGGACTAATTTGCAAAATTTGAAAAAAATTGTTTCAAGGCCATAAGCATTTGGCCGAATGTCTCTTGTGACTTCTAGAATGATTTCCATGATGTTTTGTGTATTTGATGTTTAATTATGAGTTTATTCCATATAAGGACCAAATTCTAAAAAAAATTACTTTTAGACCTTATATACTTGGCCAAATTGATCTTATGTCATTTGGTATTACTTACATGATATTTGTGATATATTTGATGTTAAATTAGGAGTTTTAATTATGTAGGGACTAAATTGCATAGTTAGGAAAACTTTAAAGTTATTAAGTAAAACTTGCATTTTAGGGTTAAAATGGTCTTTTTTAGATAAAACCACCTATTTAGGATATTTCAAATACTGTAGGAATATTTCTAGCATTCCTTCCAATTTTTAGTAGGATGCAGAGAATATTAATACCTTTCGTATTTTTTGTCCTCTGGTGGGGTACGAACTGCAATTTTGAGATATTTAAGAACTTAATTGTAATTTTTGTATTTTAGGTCCCTTTTAATATCTAAATTACCTATTTAAGGTAAAAATGTCATTTCCTATTATTTTTAGGCCTTTTAGTGTTACTAGGATATCTTAGTGTCGAAAATACACATTTAGGGGCATTTTAGTAATTTATCATAAAACTTAGTCCTTTATGATAACTGGGATACTTCTATGTTGAAGGTGCATAATAAGGATAGGTTCACCCTTTTATAATGATATCAAGCCCTTTAGGCTAATCGAGATACTTCTATGTTAAAGGTAAACCTCAAGGACATTTTAGTAATTCATGCGAGAATTAAGTCCTATGTGACTATCGAAATACTACTAAGTCGAAGGTGTATAGTAGGAATGGGTTCACTCATATATGATATCCAGTCCTTTAAGTTACGAGAATATTTTCATGTCGAAGGTATATCTTAGGGATATTTTAGAAAATTACCTTAGATCCTAGCCTTTTAGAGTTATCGACATACCTTTGTGTTGAAAATACTTTAAGGGACATTTTGGTCTTATTGACCATGTTTAGGTCTTTTAAGTTTAGTTTCGTACAGAGGGTCGAAACAAGGTCTTAGGGTAAATTTTCATTACTTTTCACAAAATAAAAAATTTTGAAATTAAGGTAATGTCTTCGAGTTAAAGTAAACACAAAATTTCTCCCAACATATGGAAGAGGTTTTATGAATTATTTTAGTAATGAGATATCTTTTTTAAAAAAGAATATCGAGGCCTTTTATGAATTTCATACAAAGAAAAATCTTTCGTATTCATCTGGCTCTCCAATGGGGTATGAAAGATATTTTTAATTTTTAAAACCCTTCACATTCTTTTGACTCTCTAATAGGCTTTGAAAGAGATAATGATTAAATAGTTTGTGTTCAATGGGGAAGTAAGAGATTTTGATTTTCAAAAATACTAAAAACCCAATTTTCTAAAGCGAAACAATAAATTTGTTTCATAAAATTTTTATTTTTGATATGTGGGAATTATAATTAAATGCTGAATATTGAAACTAAATCAAGATCAAATTTTAAGTTAACATGCATTTGATAAGGTATCAATTGCCAAGCATCATGAGAGGGATCGACCCTCACTCATGATTATAATCAACTCTTGGACCATTTTAAGTGATTTCAAGTATTTTTTTTTAGACCTCAGGGTTTATTTCCTCAAAATATGAACTCTGAGAAGTGACCAATCTCACTTGGCCAAAAAAATTAGTGGCAACCCCAAAATAAATAGTCATTTCATAATGACTATTTAAAGTTAAGTTGAGTCAGTGATTCATCTCGACAATTCAGCCTCTAGATACAAAAAAAGAAGAAAAATAAGAATGATATGACCCACACAAGAAAAGAATAATGATACATAGATGCATACAAGAATGAAGGGTATACTTACCTATTAAAGTCAAGCTGGTCAGGATCAAATCAAGGAAATGTTACAATATAAACCCAATTCGAACATGCTAGTCCTAATTCATGAAGGCTCTAGCCAAGTCTATCTATGATTGAATCTTGACATTATTGAGCTGGATGTACCATCAAGCGACTACCTTAGTAAAACTATGTTATTAATAATGGATGAAGAGTTTTCTATCTTTTTCATACATGACCATTTTTCTAAGATACATTAAATATGCATGGTAAGGTTAGTAACGTTATTGGACTTCTTAAAATATGCTATCTTGAATTTCAAGGGAATGACAAGATTGGGCACTAAAGACAGTGATTCTGCATTAATACCTTTAAATTTATTGCTCCCCTTGATAACTTGGAGGCATTTTCAAAAAGCTAATACTTATTCAATTCATTGGTAGACATTGCAGACTTTCAGCCATCTATTTTCTCTTGCTCATCATGATCAAGAGTTATGGATGGATCGGAGAGACTCTCATATTTTCCTTTAAGATTTTGAGAACAAATTGATTTGATGCCGTAGGGTTCAAATAAATCATTAGTGGTACTAATGAGGATGGCATGGTGTTGGGTTGATGCTCTCGATGAGTCTTTTTCTAGGTAGCTTTAGTACTACCAATAAAATGATTTTTTGGATTAGCTAACTCCTTTTTGGTATCAATGGTACTAGGTTGTCCCTTATCTTTAGTAGAGTTTGATTACTCATGATTACATCTAAAAATATCTGACACAATTACATTGCATAATTAGTTGTTTTAAGAAATTTAACAAATCTTATTCATGATCTCTAGTGAGAATGATATCTCGCTTTAAAAACTGAGCTACACGACCATGTCATTTACCTTAGTCTGGGTTACCAAAATTTGCTCAGTGAGACGGTGATGATGCTCATGATAATTTAGATGTACTTGATCAACCATTACCTACCATTCTTGTTCTCGTTGTTTAGAGGCTCTCACTAACTCATTGATACGATTTTGGTGAGTTTAGAGGGAATGTTCAGATATTAAACCCTGAGTATCAAAGATCCATTATCGACCTGCTCTACTTTCAAGTCTTATTCCTGAGCTTCCAGACTCCCATTCCTTTTTTAGCAGTTTATTACAAGGATGTGAGTCTAGCAAGCTTTTCTCTATTGACTTTAGCCTATTCTTTTCATGGACTTAGCTCTTTGTCTAAGGAAGTAAGCTTTACCTCCCATTCAGCCAATGACTTAACTATTTGTCACTGCTTGTTTATTCTTTAGAGTGCCATGTAGTTTTTCTTTAAATCCTCGAGGTCTTTCTTGACATGGTATCTATTTTTGATAACCCTATTCATCTCTTCATCCTAAAGGTAAAGGTCCATTTCTAGCTAATTCTTTGCCTCCCTTACCTAAGCAACTATTCAAAGAAGTGTTAACCTTTCTTATCCAAATTCTTGCCTAAGGATTTCAACCTTGAAGAGAAACTCACCTATCAACATCTGAGTTGATCTATCATTAACTTTAGGTAGGGCATCATTAATATGATGGATCCTCTACTCCTTATATCTTAGAGTCACGTTGCTTCGCCTCTAGTGCCTTTCAATGTAGTGGACTTGTCTCCAAGCATTGAAAGTGCTTAAGCTTTCCCTTTGTACTTCGCTTTACCATCGTTGAAGTCTCGACATCTAAGTTTTTGGAACAAAAGGAATAGATTGCCAACATTGGAATTATCGTAGAGCTAAAAAAAACCCATAATTGGTACCTTCCCATGCTCCTATAAGTGGGACATAACTATAGTCTCTGCACTTATACTTGACCAGTTACAAAAGCATCCATGAAGCCTTCTACATAACCTTTTCCCCTTTTTGGTTCCAAAGCTTATCGGTACATTATTCTTTACATTTATCTAGAGTATTTTTTTTAAGAACCTTAGTGAAATGATTGAAGTCTGGCGAAAATTTATATGGCACTCACTTCTTTTCGACCCAAAATTGATTGAAGAGCCAAACCTAGAATTAGAGTGCATCCAATAAATCGATCTATCCCTTATTTTTATAAAAATTAAGGTCTCAGACAGTCTCAACAACAATAGCGATGGTAGAATTAATGTTGTAGCATAGTCTAAACAAGAAGTATGTTACTACCACCTTCATGAGTCGAAGACTTTTAGGAATATTACTAGCCCATATTAGCTAGAGCATAGATGTCCTAGTTCTTCTATGGATCAATGAGACTTGTTATAATTTCTTTTAAACTGATCCAAGAAATGCACAAGCTATTCCCTTTTGCCTTGACATGATCACTAGCACATAACTTTAAAACCCTGAGAATGTCCTTGCCTGCTTTTAACTAGTTAAGGTTTTAATACATTGGAGTAAACCCTATCAAATTTCATCCAATCAATGTTAAGCAATGCTATATATTCATCAACTATAGGGACCAAATCTTCTCAATTAAAAGTGAAGCAATGATACATCAAACTTTAGAACTATGACGCTGCTTGCAACAAACCAAAATGAACTTAGGCCATGTGCCAATACCTCTTCATGAATAATGCTTTCTCATTATTGCCCCATCTCGCCAATATGCATTTTAGATCATACCAATCATTCTCAAGTGTCTATCTTGACCATTCCATGCATCATTGAGATATAATTGGGCTTAAGGATATCCCCATCTTCATATTAGAGACCATCTAACCATGCTTTGATTTCTTTAAAACATTAAAAATTGGAAGTAGACTGTTGCTCCAAGACAAACAACTCTCACAGAACAGTATAACTTTAGCCAATTGTCCTATGATGATGATTGTGAGAAAATATTGTGTGCACATAAAAATGAACAATAAGTTACTGACAACATAGAATAATATAAACAAAAGTGACAATTAAAGGAATGGTAATGAAAATAAATCATAGAGATTGCCCTAACAATGATATTGTAAGGCTTAGGGATAGAGATGACAATTGAAAGAATTATAAGAAAGAAAGCATACATGGACAGCAAACAACATGCTCGGGCTATAATCACCCTTATTTAGGTGATACAATACACTATGGGATAATTGACAACCAAAATGATAGTCCGTATGCCATCACCTATTATTTGACATGCATTAACCCATTGTTCAAACACCATAACAAGTTATTCAGGTGAAGTTTTACCTTTATCAAAATTGTGTAACTCCTCTTATGGATAAAACTAATTGATTATGTAGTGGCCTTTGTTCATCATCACCTAAAAGACGACTATGTGTCCAGCCATAATTCGGATAGTATAACAGCTTATTCGAGTGAGGTTTTACCTATGCATTAAGCTGCCACTTGAACAATATAACAGCTTATTTGGGTTAGGTATGACTTTCTCTAGGGTGACATGGTTGCTTTGCAAGTGGTGACATCCATTTACCATTACTCACTTATTAACAAACGTCAACCATCAATAGGATAGCATAATGACATGTCCTAACATTGAAATAACAAATGTGGGTGATAATGTTTGTTCACTATCATGCACGTAACTATGGTATGTAAGATAAGAAGCACTTCCCCAAGTGTCCTTATCTTTTAGGTCATTTTAGTAGCATTCTAGTATGGTGTAAAATAGTTTAGCTCGTAAGGCTTACTATATAGGGCTTAAGATGACATCTAGATTAGTATTTGAATCATTCTTCTATCTAATAAGGATAGCCAAGGCAACCTGATCCTAAACCCATCACAGGTTTAGCAAAATAGGTTTTATCTAATGGGTGTTTATTTCCTATGCAAATATGGAGGGTTATTCATGAGAGACACAAGTAATTTACACATAAAAAGTTTTGACTATGTGTATGTGGAGGTTTACTCACGAAGGTCAATAGCTCACTTCTTTCTAGTATTTTGGACCCTAATCCCACCATGGATTTTGATGAGATCTAATGTAAATGTATATGCATGGTATGTTCTGAAGAAAAAAATCAAACCTTTTATTTATCGCATTTATTATTACATTTATCAAATTGATATTTACTTTGGAATAAGGCAGTCCCTGACAATTATGAGACAAAAGTCATGAAAGATAAAAGATTAGTAGATAAAACTGGGGATTATAGTTAAATAATGATAAAAAAACTGAGGAAATTGAAAACCAAGTAGGGCAAGACTAGTCATAGGCCTAACTCTCTAAAGTGATCCTTAATGGTGTCACTAAGCTATCGATAATGTGCCCCTGCCTTTTCATTGTAAAGGAAGCATGCTTGACTTAAAAATGATTTTTCTTAATGAAAAATTATCCTCCCAATCGGGAGTTCTTTTTTGATCTAATGAAAGTAAGAAAACATGGGTTCTCATCCTTTGATCATGAAAGAAGACCGTCAGACAAATCATTCGTCCAACTAGTCTTTGATGGCTGCTATGAAATGGCTAACGCTTGGAGTCACCATCGATTATTTAGGCTAGTAGTGATTAAATGACTGTTGAAACTGATATATCAAGTTACGAAACTCAAAACATCAATTTCATGATCTACATGGTTTAGAGATTCATTTATTAGGTTCAGGAATGGTTACACATAAGAAAGTATCACCTTCCTATGATGCTTGAAATCAATACCTTCTAGCTATATCTTAACTTAGTTTCGATTTTCTCAGCTTTGACTTATCATTATTCTGGTATAACCTCATTTCATGTATGAATTTATATAAAATAAATCTAGGTTTTAACAAAATTTTGATGCCATATGCATCTCAGAGAAATGGGAAACATAAAGATTTTTGATAAAATGAGCTCCAAATTTAATTTTAATACGTGATACTTCATATCAAGCATTGAAGGGATGTTGGCATGAAGCATTGCCTTTATGATTTTTTAAAACGATTTGAAGATATGAGTACAAAATAAACACCACAAAAAAAAGTATTAGTAAGATGAAAATATATAATATTGTATAAAATAAATCACATAAAAAATGGCAAAAGGGAAAAGATAATCAAAGTGTATCTTGTAATTATCATCGGTTATCTAGAAATAACCAGGTCAATAATTTTGAAACATATTTGGATTTAGTAGTTGACTGAGGCATGAAAAATCAAGTTTGAATTTTGAGAAGTTCAAATAAAATTTAAATTGATGAAAATTGACTATTTCTTAAAAGAAGTGACATTTTTAACATTTCTTGACAAAATCAACAATTTTTTACATAAAAGAAGGGAATTGATAAAAATCAAAACTGATGAAATTTGAAGAAAAACACTTATGCCTTGATTAGAGCCTAGGTCTATGGTTGACATACATTTTTAGACTCAATCAAGGTTGATCGTAATAAGCATGAAGGATTCGAATGCCTCGGAGAAAGGTTTCAAAAGACTAACTGATTGTGACATATGTTAAAAATAGGGCATACATCATGCTATTCCTTTTTTTGATTTTATTTCAAATTGAGCCTAAGGTTTTAGAGGTCTAGTAAGATACCATTGGAAAAGTGACTTGATAAGGGTTAATAAAAAAAAATTCCAAAAATCTCAAAAAAATCACTTTCTAGGAAGGAATAACTTTTAGATTTAGATCTAATGCGATGTGGATAGCACATGTTAAGGAAAAGGGTGCAACAATATTTAAAAACTCATATCTGAGTCATTTTGAATCATTAAATCGCAAGTAATGCTTTCTGAAAAAAAAAATTCATTAGCTTTTTAGGAAAAATATTTTGTAAATTCAAAAAAATCACTGATGGACCAAAATGGCCCAAATAGAATGCAAATCATTGATTCCAAGGGAACTAATTTAGAAAAATCATAACTCCTTTATCCAGAATGATTTGAGGGCAAGCATGACATTGTTGGAAAGGTAATTTGATGCCTTTAAAAATAAAAATACCAAAAATTCTAGAAAATTTGTTTAGGATTCAAAAATAATTTTTAAAGTCATGATTACAGTGTTGCTTGCATGAAACAGGGGAAATTTTTGGTTTTTTAGGCTTCCTAGTGCTAGACTCAGTTTTTAGATATTCGAATGTCTATAACAATAAAGAGTCTATAACAATGGCTTCATAGGCTCATTGGACAAGCATGGAGTAATTTGGGATGATTGGAACAATCCATTAACCATGCTGCTACCAAGAAACTCTAGACAAAAAGACCAAGGCACAAACAAATTTTGACAATTAAAAGGAACATCTTATTTTTGAAAAGAGAACTTTTAGCCTAAAAAAACCTTGAATCCTAGCTTGAAAACCTTGATTTTTGCCCAATATTGGAAGACTAATGGATAAATAACCTTAAGTTGACGCTAATCCTCGTTGTTGAAGTCAACATAGACTTAGAGGTATAAAAAAATAAATTTTTGGCAAGTAACAAACAAGCATTTTGACAAACTTAAGATGAATTAAATATGATATTCATGGCAATAGACATGGAAAGCATGTTTGAACAAATAAAAGATGACTTTTAAATATGAAGATGATGACAAAAATGCAAAAAAATTAAGCAAGATGATGCATGGACATATTAATTTCATAAATCACCCTAAGAGTTATGCCATGAAAATGATATGAACAGGCTCAAACAAGAAGAAAAGCCTGTTGAAATTTTAGGACAACATTAAAACATATTTTCAAAATGAAACAAGATCATAAAAATATAAAAACATGATGGAAGGATTAACATGACATCAAAAATCTTAATTCTACCATAACCAAGGCCACAAAATGCATAAGAATCCTAAGATGAGGTCATGGTTTGCATATCAAAGTTCACTAAAATGATGTAAATTGACAAAGAAAAATGAAATGTAGAAAAAATAGAAGTTATACCAAGAAGCTTTAATCCTTGCTTTGGCTTTGAGCAAAAAACTAATTCACTTTAAGCTCACTTTATTCGTTATTTTTACTACATATGAGTAAGAAAGGCATGCAAAAAAGGAGCTTGATAGTTATTGTATCAAAGGAGGGGAGATTGGGTAGGAGAAATATGAGAAATGAAAGGGTTTTGGAGGGATTTTAGAGAGGTTAAGGAAAAGCCAATAGAATGAAATTTTTCTAAGGTTGGTGGCTGATGTGGGAGTGTGTGGAATCCTACTTTGCTCAGCATATAAGGTATTTTTTATAGGATTTAATCTCAACATCAAAATCTAGCAAAGGTAGGGCATTTAAGACTTTTGTGCATGTACTATTTAATGAGTCATAGTACTAAAAGGTATGCTTACAACATTTGATTGGTTAGTCTTCATCCTTGTAGATAAAAAAGTCATCCATGAGCTAATCAAATAACTAGCCTCACCTTTTCCCTTTAGTAAATTAGATTTTCTCATTAAATACCCTTATTCGAAGCTTAATAGACCTTTCCAAAATGTTTAGTCCAATGTTTAAGGCCCAAAAATGAAATCCACATGATTTGTATGAAATTATGTCTGATGTTAAATGATTTTTAGTTCCAAAATTATGGCCAAGTTCATGTTCACTTCAATAAAAATGCCACGAACTAGGCAAAACATGAACGAAGTATTGATGCGTTGCATATTATATCAATTCAACTAGGCAAAAACCTAGAATGTATCGATAGAATAAAGATTGTATCGATACATTCTACTCATTTTTCCCTCTTTTTCAAGCTTCTTTTCTATGATTACCTTTTTAGTTTTTCAAGTTTTTCATTTATAGCTGACTTTTCTTTCCTTTACTTGCTATGGATTAGCAAGAAAGAGAAGCAAATATGAGCTTCCATGGTGATGCGTTAGATGGAAAGGAGTTTGGTAAGGAAAATGAATGAAAAATGAAAGGTTTTTAGAGGTTTTTCTTGGATTGTTTGAAAGGCTATATGAACAGTAAAATGGTGAATGTCAAATTTATGTAGTATTTTCTTTGCTAAACCAAACTCATTACTTTATAATCCATATGAATAGCCAAGCACAAAACACAAAGTGAGGATAATTTTAAGCTTTCCACAGACACCCAAGAGTAGGTCAAGGTACTATGCTCAGCAATCTTAATTTTTATTATCTGAAGCAACTAAGATAGTGGATCAAACCACTTTATGCAATTTGAAAAGCTAGAAAAGCCCAAAACATCCTTGAACAAATTGGATTTTGCCAAAAATTATAGTTTTTGCTATGACATAACTTTATTTTAATACAAATAGAATATGTATCAATGCATTATTTTTTAATCGATACAACTAGTGGAATTTTAAATTTTAATAACATGAAGACCTTGTGTTTGTATATGAATTTTATATGAATGTATCAATACCCTAAGCATTTGTAACGATACAATGCTTGCCAGTAACTATATAACCTTGAAATGTAAAATCACTATTCATGTATTACTACATCATTGTTCATGTATCGATATGGCCTGAAATGTATCAATACATTCCAAAATGTATTGATATAATGGGTTGTAACAATCATATTTTGTATAAATGAAGGCAATGTATCGATACATAACATAATGTATTCATACAATCTAGCTAGAATGAATAGGAATCACTCAAATGAAGCCTCCAACAGCTACATTACACCACCAAATGTTTCCAACAGTCATATTTATGATCAAGGCTATAAACAAGCCTTTATAACAGCTCTAACAAGATAATGAACTGAGAGGTTAAGTTTAGAGCCATATTTTTCATCTCTTTCATATTTTAAGTAGTTCTTTGTGCATACAATTAATTTTTCCTATCCATTCTTATATTCCAATCTTTAGAATTATCACTCTTTGTGTTTAAACTCTTATAAACACCTAGCCTTTAGATGTTTCATTATTTACATCAAAATCTTTGTAAAAAATAAGGGTTCTTACTTAACCATTAAAAAGTAGAGAAGGGTTTAGCCACAAAAGATAGGGAGTGTAAAGGTTATACATTTTCCTTAAAAGGTAGACAATTTAAGTTAGTGAGTTGGGGAAATCTAAGGCAAGTGAGGTTGAGGTAAAAAACGTAGGCAATTGAGGTTGAACCTCTCTAAATACTTGAGTTTACATGTCTTTGCCTAGCTCTTTAATTGTCTTTTTATTATTCATTAACTTGCACTCTAAAGATCATTGTTTAGATTTTTCAATTTTATCAAGTTTTAATTTGTGAAAAGTTTTTGAGAAATCAATTCACCCTCTTCTTGATTTCATTCACCATTAAAAGTTCTAACAATTAGTATTAGAGCTTGGCCTCATCTTTAAAGGCTTAACATCCTTAAGCAAAGATTTGCAAATAATATATATATATATATATATACAAAATGGCAAATGGCGATGGCAAATGGTGACATAATGGCAATGGGGCTTGAAGGACATTCAATTGTAAGGCCTCTTCTCTCTAATAGAGAAGATTATGTATATTGAAAGATAAGGATAAAGCTATTTATCCAACTAGTGATTATAAAGTATAAAAGATAATCATAAAAAATCCACTCATTCACTGATGGTGGGAGATGAAGAAGTCTCTAAGAAAGAAAGTGAATAGAATGAAAAAGACGTTGGCTTAACTAAATGCTAAGACCATGTACAGTTTCTTTTCTACATTAGGGCCAAATGAGTACAATTGAGTGTCCTTATATGGTAGCACCAATTTGATAGGGGATAAATTAGCTATCCCACATAAAGAGACTAATCAAGAGTTCAAGATAAGCATGCTTACTCTAGACTATGAAATGTTTAAAATGAAATTGTATTGTTGTCAGAGAGATTTTCGATTGATTTACAGACATTGTTAATGGCTTGAAAGGTCTTCGAAAGTGTATTTCAATAAGGAGATGGTTAAGAAAATGTTGAATAGACTCCTTAAGTCATGGGAAGCTTAGGTGATCGCAATTGAAGAGTTAAAAGGCCTTAACCTCTTTACCTTAAATGAACTTATCAGGTCACTCCTCACATATAAAGTAAAGATGAATCATGGAAACGAGTAACCAAGGAAAGTTAAAGTTGTTTTGAAGGCTTTCATTAATGAGGAAGTGGGGGATGATGAAGATATTGCTAAAAGATTCAAGAAATTTTAGAAGATGGATAAAGGTAAATCATCTCAATCTAAAAAGGTTAACTAAGTGGTGTGCTACAATTGCAACAAATCAAGCCATGTCAAATCTGATTGCCTATTATTGAAAAAGAAGAAAAAAATAAGAAAAAGAAAAAGAAGACATTTAGTAGCAACTTAGAGTTATAAAGACTCTTCTGATGATGATGACTCTAAAGAAAACTAAATTGGCAAACCTTATTTAATGGCTTTAATGAGCCCATGGGAACTTTAAACTCTTGTAATTCAAGTTCTTATACATTTGATAAATTACAATTGAGTTTAAGGAAATGAACTCAAAATATAGCAAAATGATTTCAAAATTGAAAAATAAAAATAATTTATTGTTGAAATCAAAAATTAAGTTTGAAAATGAAAATAAAGATTTGAAAAATGATTTTATTGATTTCAAGCTAAGAATTGACATTCTAGAGGAAGTCAATCTTGATTGGAAAGGAAAATTTTAAAAGCTTAGAAGAAAACCAGTCTAAACAAATCTTTTCAAGTTAATATGACTAAGTGCTTACATTGCAATTTTCATGGTAATAGTTCACATATTTGTCATATTAAGAAAAGAACAAAATTTAAAGTTAGGCAAGTATGGGTTCCTAAGGGAGCAAGAGGCTTTAAGACTAACCTTTAAGGACCTAAAGCAGTTTAGGTACCAAAATACAAGTGAAAGTCTCTTGTAGGTGTTTTAGAGCAATAAAGAGCAAAGCAATACAAATGGATGCTCTAGACACAAAAAGTGTGATGGGTAACCATTAAGCCTTTAGCTTGATTCTATCATGTTTTGGTTGCCTATTCAAGTTTTAATTATTGATGCTTTATTGATAAATATTTTTATAAAGTACTATTTTGATACAAAATGATTTTAATGAAAATTCATGTTTTACATCTTGTGTGATTATGGACTCATTCATGTTTGCATTTGGTGATTTGGTGCTTAATGATAATATGCTTTATTGATTTGTGAAATGATGTTATGAAGCATGAACTCAAGCACGATTTGTGCATAAAGGTTTGTTTTTGAAAAATTTCATGCTTTAAGATTTTAAGAAGCTCTGATGCATGAGTAAGTAGATTGCATATATGAGGAGGGAGCATCTGGAGTTACTTACATGATTTGATGCCATGAACATGCATTCGCAAGTCTTTAAGTCTCCTTAATGCTTTATGTTCAATTATGCTTGCATGAGACATAAGATGATTAACTATGTTAAAAATCATGTTTTATGGCTCGTACAAGTTTGACACATACTGAACATGTTTTCAAACTCATGCATATGTGGTTTGAATGAAAATATTTTATTTTAAGAATTGCTTATTGCTTGCACTTAAGTTGCTTTTGTGACCAAACATGCAAATTTGTTCAAACTAAATTTTAAAAGTTCTTTTAATGCAAGCTTTTAATTATTCATATGAGTTTTAAATGTTTAGAATCAAAAGTTTGCATTACAATATCAAATCATGGGTTTTGGAATGTCAAATTGCATATTTTTCTAAGCATTTTTCAAAATCCTTAAGGCATGAATCGATACTTAAAGCATTATATTGATACAATGAACAAAAACCCAAAAATCCCATATTGCATCGATACAATTCACTGTGTGTAGTGATACAAAAGCCCTTTGTATTGATATAAGTAGTGAACTTTAGCCAATTTATTATTGTTTTGGTTTTTAAATGCAAAATTGGTCTCTTTAATGGGTTTTCACTGGAAATGCTTCATTTTTATGACTTCCAAACCTTGATAAACATCTTTTCATAACTCATCATATGCTTAAACATTATATTTGAGTCATTGATGAGTGTTTCACAAAGTAAACATATAAGTTATATGACTAGGTGCTCATATTAGCTCATAATGCTTAAAAATACAAATTTTTCTATGCATCATTGTTTTTGTGCTTTAATGAAAATATTTTCTTGCATTACAACAATTGGCACCATATATGCTTAGTGTTTTTCCATTTATTAACATTTGGTATCATTTGTTTCAAAATTTCATTAAGCTAATTGAACGTCTTTCTTAAAAAACTCATAAGCTTATTGAATTTTTTTTATGTATATGAAAATTGAATTTGGGTACTACTAATGCTCATTGTTTCCCAAGATTTTTTTTTAGTTCTACATGATTCATGAAGATAAAGCAAATCTATTAATATGAACATTTACACGATAAAAGAAAGCAAACCAAAAATAATAATCTTATCTTAATCAAGCCTAGACCTTCAAATGATTGCTCAACACTTAGATCATGAATTCAAAGTCAAAGTGAGCATTTTAACAAAGCTCGGTAAGGTTAAGTATCTACTAAACTAACGCTTTTGAATCACTATCTCTTAGCATTAAGTTTAGTGACATGCATGAGTTAATTATACATAATTGGCATCTTTGTGTATAATGTATGCTTGAAATGATTGCTGAATATGAATCTTTGAACATGACATTGAGTTAAGTATTTTAATATCTTTTGCTTTGACATTTGTTTTCAACAGTTGATACACTAAGTCTTAGTTATGTCTTAACTCATGGATTAAAATGAATATAACTTTATGCATGTTCATTGATTGATTTAATGCTCAAATGATCCTATTAACATATCATAAATCAGCAAATGATTTTTTAACCTATGAAAGTTTGCTATGTTTTTCTTGAAAAATTCTTTAACTTTCCATATGGTTACTTGAATGATTATGAGCAGCATGCATATGTACTAAAATTCAAAAATTGATATGTATTATGCTTCTAAACAACTAATTAGATTAATAATTATTGATATTATTTATCACTTAGTTTGTTTTTAACACTCATAATCTCAAATGCACTTAAAAGTCTACATATTTATGCATGGATAGTATGATCTACATATTAAAGCTTAAATGAATATTTTTTTTCAACAATTGGTATACATGTCTACATGATTCAAAGTTTGCATACCTCTTTGAAATCTTGTAAGACTTGGCCCCTTAGCTTTGAATTAATTTATCTTTAGATTTTTTATATTCCAAAAAAGGGTAAAGTTTAGGGATAATTTGCTTCTACTTTAGTGACATATATGCTAGCAAATAAAAAGATTTCATATGTGCTTATATTATTTGTATCTCATGAAATCTTTAAGATTTTATGTTGATGTTCTTATAGCTAAGTATTAAAAAAAATGTCATCACTAGGTTTTGCAAAAACATTTTATAAAATAGTTAAAATTTTTAATAATGACTTTATTTATGGGGAGTTTTATTGAAAATCTTTAAATGATTAAGAGGGAGTTTTATAAGCAATTCACTTTCAGTTTTGTCATATCAGAAAAAGGGATATTGTTAGCTATATTACTTTTGAATTAATCTTGGTTTTAATATAACTAAAACATTAGCTTAATTAGCATATGTTTAAATAATTTAAAGTTAATATTTTCCATGAATTATTTGAAAACACTTTGAAAAATACTAGAAAATATTTTAACTCCTTTAAGCACTCAAAAATTTGTTTTTAATGCATATTTTGGTATAAAACATTTTTGGGATAAGTTTTGTAAGTTTTAAAGTCATTAAAAACCCCTTAAAGATGAATTTTATATGAATGAATTGATACCCTAAGTGTCTGTATCCATACAATGCTTAGTAGTAGCCAAATAACCTTAAAACACAAAAATCAATATTCATGTATTAATACATCTCTATTCATGTATAGACAAATCTTGAAATGTATCAGTACATTCTAAAGTGTATCAATAAAATGGGTGTAATGATCATGTTTTGTATTAATGAAGGCAATGTATTGATGCACAACATAATGTATTGATACAATCTGGTGGGATTTAACAGGAATCACTCAAATCAAGCTCTAATGGCTATGTTACTCTACTGAACATTCCTAACGGCCATATTCATAATCAAGGCTATAAATAAGCCTTCATCACCTCCAATAGGTGATGATCCAAGAGATTAAGCTTGGGGTCATATGTTTTCATCTTTTTCATATTTTTAAGTAATTCTTTCTGTATAGGATTAATTCTTCCTATCCATTCTTGTATTCTTTGTATTTTATCTTTAGAATTATCATCCTTTATGCTCAAACTCTTGTAAACACCTAGGCTTTAGAT
Source organism: Adansonia gregorii (assembly GCA_038382025.1). Classification (NCBI taxonomy): domain Eukaryota; kingdom Viridiplantae; phylum Streptophyta; class Magnoliopsida; order Malvales; family Malvaceae; genus Adansonia; species Adansonia gregorii. The sequence goes on along the minus strand of JBBYHO010107541.1, from coordinate 70,337 downwards.
GTTACATTGTTTACATCGAAATCTTTGTATAAGAAGGGGTTCCTACTTAGACATCAAAAGTAGAGAAATGTTCTGTCTTAGCTAGAAAAGATAGGGAGTGCAAAGGTTATACCTTGTTCTTGGAAGGTAGACAATTCAAGTTAGTGAATTGGAGAAATCCAAGGCAAGTGAGGCTGAAATAGAGGACATAGGCAATTAAGGTCAAACCTCTCTAAATACTTGAGTTTGCTTCCTTTTCCCTAGCTTTTGAATTGTCATTTTATTATTCACTAACTTGTACTCTAAAGTTCACTATTTAGATTTCTCAATTTTATCAAAGTTTTAATTTGTGAAAAGTTATAAGAAATTAATTTACCCCTTCTTGATTTCATTCACCACTAAAAGATCTAACAGAGTGATTCTTGGAACCCAGAACATGGCCAAATCGAATTTTGAATCAATATTGTAGAGGGATGAAATTGTCATAAATCAAAACAAAAATAGCCCAATGTATCAACATAATGAGAAATTGTATCAATACATTACACATTTTTGCTTGATAGTATCAATACAATTGTCCATGCATCAATACATTTTGGATGTGTCTCAATACTTTTGGTTAAAAAATCATAACTTAGCTACTACCAAGCCCTCTATCGATACATAAGGATTGATACATCAAGTGAATGCATCAATACATCATTCTTTGGCATCGATACAACCTAGGGTTTCTCAAACATGGTGATTTGATAGCCATGTATGGATATATTAAGGCCATGTATCAACAAAATCAATTAAAAAAGGACTTTACTTACCTTTGACTCCTCGAATACTTTTCGCTCAAAATGATGGACATGAAAGGAAATCCTAGCTCATGCATATCATTATAGGCATGCAAAAAAATTTAATCAAAATTAAACAAATGTAGCATAATTAAAACAAAGAAACACTTGAATTCCTTAGGATCATAGGAAGAGATACATATGATTGAACTACAATTTAAAAACATAGATCTGTTAGAAATCATACCTACTTAGAGAACTATAAGTCTAAGCATGTCGATCCCTACACCAACATACCATTGGCTGATTACTATGATTTTTTGTTGAGGGCACAAGTAATAAAAGTGTCCTACTTTTAACAATGATCCATATAGATGCTCATTGGAACCTTCATGAGGTCCAGTGATTCTCCTATGCTAGTTAGAAGTCTTTTCAAACTCCAATAATAGATATACAGCCAATAGAAATTTGATGTGATCTAGGAATGATTCCCTTATCTGTTATGCTGAAGAGAAGGAGAACCAGCTTTATAGGGAAATGGGAGCTAATTTTCACAGATGCTAATAAATAGATACATAAATTACAATTCTTGATTTCGGTTGATGTCATTGAGATAGAAAATTGATTTTCTATCTTTTGTTGTGATTGAAAACACTTTTTGACTACTAGAATGCAAAATTCACAAGCAAACTTAAAGAAGCAAGGATTTTGAGATTTAGCCAATTTCATAAACTTTTGTAGAAGTTTAATCTTTTAATGCTAGAAAGCTAATATTTTATTTTCGTTGTGTCAAGAGCAATTCAAGAAAACTTAAACAAACCTTGAAATTGCAAAGAGAGCTTAAGAAAGACAAAGGTTGTGCCATACCCCTTTAAAAAGGATAAGAAGGTGGCACCTAGGGTTTCCTTGTGTTTCTATTTAGCCAAAAAAGCCCTAATATTGTATTTAAATACATTTGGGCAATGTTAAACATTACTATTTGGTCAACTATGCCTGTTACTAACATATCTATAAAGTGACCTCACTTTAAAGTGTTTTTTTGAGTTTAATTATAACTATTTTAATTATTTTGTCCAAGATGGAGCCTTAATAATAACTTATGTGTGCATAAAAGCTAGCAATTCCATGCACTTGTCGCATCATGGCCTGAATACAAATCTTGACCAACTCGACTTAAAATGGTAGGTGTACCTATTGTTCTTATATATATCCACATATCATTATTTTCTTTTATTTAGGGCCCATATCATTATTATTCTTTATTTTTCTTGTCTAGGATTGAGTTGTCGAGATGAATTGCTCACTCGATTTAATCCTAAATTGTTGTTACAAAATGACCATTAATTTTGGAGTTACCACTAATCTATTTTTGCTAGGTGAGATTGGTCACCTATCAGAGTTCATATTTAAAAAGGTTAAAAACTCTTAAAAACAAACTCTAAAGTCTACCCTCAGACCAAGGATCATTTGAGAAGGTCCAAAAGTCAGTTACAATTACAAGTAAAGATTGACCTTCTTGTGATGCTGGGTAATCGGTACCTTATTAATCTTGTGTCAACATAAATTTTGATCTTTATTCAATTTTAATATCCGATATTTTATTATAATTCCATACTTAAAAATAAAATTTTATGAAACAAATTTATTATTCCAAATGAGACAAATCAAGTTTTTAATTTTTTTAAAATCAAAATATCTTTCGCACTCTTCCAGAGAAGCAAAAAAGTATGGAGATTTTAATCATTCTTTTTCATACCTCACTAGAGAGCCGGTGGAATATGAAAGATTTCAAAAATCAAAATATCTTTTATACCCTACTAGAGGATTTGAGGAATACAAAAGGTTTTATTTATTTTGAAATTAAAAAAAATCCCAAATTCCATATTTTAGGAAAAGGATATCTCATTATTAGAATAATGTGTAGAATCCCTCTCATATACTAGGAGAAATTCTACGTATTATTTTATCGTCAAAGATGAGGCTTTGATTTTATAAAAAATTCTAATTTTACTAATAGTATTAAAAATTATCTTAAGACTCAGCTTAGACAAAATTTACTAAACTCGACTCTAAGGATCTAAATTTGGTCGATTTGACCTACATATCCCTTAAAGCACACCTTTGACGTAAAAGTATCTTGGTGACCCTAAAGAACTTAATTCTAAAGTAGACTAGTGACATGTTCCTAAGGAGTATCTTTAACATATATATATATATATATCCCAGTACCTTAAAGGATTCTAGTTTTATAAACAAACCTATTCTTACTGTACATCATTAACGTAAAAGCATCCCAATGATCACATGGGACTTGGCTCTAATGTAAAATCACTATAATGTCCCTAAGGTCTACCTTTGACATAGAAGTATCCCACAAGCCTAAGGGACTTAACAATTTTATAAAAGATGAACCTATTCCTATTACTCATCTTTGGCATATATGGATCCCTTTGATCATAAAAGATTTAATTTTAGGGTAAATTACTAAAATAACTCTAAGGATTACCTTTAACATATAAGCATCTCGATAACCTAAAGGGCTAGATGACATCATAAATAAATGAAGCTACTCTTACTGGACCTATAAGTATCCAGTGATCACGTAAGACTCGACTCTAAAAAATTACTAAAATACCCCTAAGATGTACCTTTGACCTGTAAGTATCCTAGTATCAACAAGTAATCGGCCAAGCATGGATGGCCTTGAAACAAATTTTTTCATGTTTACAATTTAGTCCTTACATAATAGAAAATCATAAACTAGCACAAAACATATCATGAGATATTACAAAAACCACATCAAAAATCATGAAAATGATATGGCAACTCACTTATGGCTACAAACAAATTTTTTTGTGTTTTGTAAATTATCCCTGAACTTTCTAAAATTACAAAATGGCTTCAAAATGGTCTAAAATGAAAAAAAAAACACATTAAAATATGCCAAACTAATATTTCAAAGGTGATCTACAAGGTTTAGCCAAGCTTAAATGGCTAAAGAAATAAATTTTGGAATTTTTGCAATTTATCCCTATATTTTCTATAATTACAAAATAAGCTAAATAAAATAAAAACATAACAAAATCATTAAAATCAGATTAACCAAGCTTAGAATCAACTTTTCAAAGCTTTTAAAAATTTCCAAAAAATATTTTCTAGCCCTTAAAACTTTTAAACATTGCAAAATAGCCCTAAATATCAAGAAAAATAAAAAAAATAAATTAAATCCAAAGCCATACATGGTTTGGTTAGCATGAATTTTCAACCAAAAAGCAATATTTTTCATCACCTATTTGCATCAAAATCAACATATATGTATATATATATATCATAGCTTTTGTTAAACTAAAATGTGCGTAAAATCAACATAAATAGTGAATAAATCAATAAAAATCAATAAAACATCATTAAGAAAAATAATACAAAAAATACATACATGAAACTAATAATATTTCTACCAAAAATGAAAAAAAAAATTGTATAAGAGTTTACCTTAAAAACTTGAAAATCTAATGAATTTTTTTTATTTTTTTCTTTCTTTTTTTAATCTAAAGGCTTCAAATGAAGAAATTCAACCCCTATTTATAAGGGATAAAGGACGGCAACATGGTAGCGGTTCCACCAACTTCTACAACTTTCTTCATTTTATTCATTTATTTTGTCTTAGATTTTTTTTTATTTTTATTAACTTAGATTTGACTTAAATTAATGGTATTTGTCTTTTAGTGGATGATGTCATGCATGATATCGTCAAGGTATAGAGAGTTTTGAAAGATATTTGTATAATATATGAAATTATACTATAAAAATTAGTTAGAAGGACTAAATTGTAAAAATTAAAAAATAAGTATTGAAATAAGATTTCATATGATAATTTAATTTAATCTAATCACGAAAACAATTTTTATATACAGAAAAAAGAATTAAAAATGGTAAACTCAAAAATTTTACAAGAAAAATTGTTATATGTAAAAAAAAATACAAAACTTATAAATAAATTAAAATTTTCAAAATTGATTTAATATGAATTAAAAATATTTGAAGAATTTTAAAAATTATAAACTCAAAAAAAAAACTGCCAATAGAATTTACGGAGTAACTCTACATTTTAGAATCAAGAAAATTCTAAAAAAAATGCAAAACTCATATAAAATATTTAAAGAATTTTGAAATTTGAAACTTCAGAAAATTCTACAAAAAATTTTACAAATAAAGAAAAGCTTATATTTTAGAATAAAAAAATTTTAAAAATACATTAAAGCTTATATAAAATAAATTAAATACGACATATTATTTAAAATATTAATTTACAAACTAATAAAATAAAAACCCAAAATCTAAAACAGGTTTTTATTAAAAAAATTTGCAAACAAGATACTTATGATACTATGAGAAATTCAAAAACAATTGACGAAATTGCCAACTTGATACCTCATGGTAAAAAATGCTAATATGAATTTTCCTTGAATATTTATGATTTTTTTGAGTGCATATCAGCATAAATATCACACTAGTATTAGTAAAATATACAACGGTCAACTTCCTAAATTTAACAAAAAAATCTCAAAAAATTCCTAAAAATGTAAATTTTGATTGGGATAACATCTATAGAGACAAATTTTTAAATTTCACAAGTATAAAGTTAAAAGCTACTTATTTTACCTTGATATTCATATTTTTTATCAAAGATTTATTATGTATGACTTTTAAAACAGTGCTAATTTTGTACGTGCACCTGTGGTCATTAAATTACAATCATATAGGTCTTGAAAATGTTCATTTCAACTGAAAGAAGCCTACACAAGTCTCTAATATTATTGAACTTTCGAGAAAAGGGCCCAGGCAAAATTATATGTCTACAACTACTCCTTTTTGGTCATTATTGAGAATCAGGTATAGGGCAAAGACCAAATAAACATTATTTTCTTCAAACCATATAATCTTTTCTAAAAAGTTTTTTTTTACAACATACACATGTATATATACCAACTACATTAAAGTGAATAAAAAAAATTTGCTAATCCTTCTGCTTAAACTAACAAAGTTGCCTTAAATCCTTTTTCTCTTACCTTACCATAAGATCGTGTGAAGAAGACATCTTTCTTCATTGGCTCCTAACCAAATGAAGCTAACTAATAACAAATGAAATTATTCCTTCAGTACACCTTAGGCGTAGAAACAGTTAGTGATCGTAAAGGCTTCGATTTTAACATAAACTTTGCTGATCCTTTTACTTAATCTAATGAAGTTGGATATCATGCTTCATTAGTTTCTAACCAACTACAGCTAACCACTAACTAATGAACCTATTCCTTTTGTACACCTTTGGCATAAAAGCATATGGATGATCACAAATGATTTGGTTCTAACATAAACTTCACTAACCTTTTTGCTTAATCAAATGAAGTTGCCTTGAAGAGTTTTAAAAACTTTTATGGATGCTTTGAATATCACCATCAAAGCTTTGAAAATATTTTTCCAAATGAAAATTTCAAAATGCTTTAAATATTGCCATCTAAGCTTGGTTTTCGAATATTTTCGAAATGAAAACTTTTAAATGCTTTAAATATCACCATTGAAGCTTTAAAATATTTTTCTAAACGAAAATTTTTGAGCACCTCAAATATCACCATTAAAGCTTTTTCTGAGAGCTTTAAATTTCACCATCAAAGCTTTGGAATTATTTTTCTAAATTCTTCAAATATCACCCTTGAAGCTTTTTTTGAATGCTTCGAATATCACCATCAAAGCTTTAACAACATTTTTTGAATGAAAACCTATGAACCTTCTAATATCACCGTCGAAGCTTTATCTTTGAATATCACCATTGAAAACTTTGAAAGCATTTTTTGAATAAAAATTTCTAAATGCTTCGAATATCACCATCGAAGCTTTTTTATAGCTTTCTTCACCTACCCTACCATAGGATTGCATGAAAAGATGATAGATTTTTGAATGCTTTAAATATCTCCATTAAAGCTTTTTCAAAGCCTTCTGTATATGCCTTACCATAGGATCGCACGAAAAAGTGATAGATTTCTTTAGAGAATCATTCAATCCTTCTAAAAAAGCCATCAAATATCAAATATCAAATTAGTGTTCATTAATTTAATGATATAATGTATGCAGTTGACTTAAATCTACTTAAGGTATAGTCACAAACTCCTATCCAAATCATGAAAAGCACCATAATTAATCAAAATTCTAGGATTTATAGATTGAGATCACTATCTCATTCTAACCAAGGAAAAAGGTTACTTGATCAAAATCTATGAAAATTTTAAAACAATTTCAACCATGGATTTTCATATATAAAGGGTAATGGATATGTTATCTTCATCATGATGTTAAAACTTTTCCTTTTAATCAATGATCACTATTTGGGACTTTTTTGAATGAGATGAAGAAATGAATTTAAAGGCACAAAAAGGGTGGCACTAATAAAATATGTCTCAAAGAAATTGATATAACAAAGTCAAGGTTTATCAAAACCAAATGTTGGTGGATGTTCATTTCATAGAAGTTCTTTGCAAGGCAAACAATCAAGTTATAGCATCCTTTTAATCTTCAAATACAACAGCCCAATAGGTGTTAAACTAATGTTAGTAAACACCACATATCGAGGGATTGATTTGAAAGGCTTTTGGTTGGCATTAATTCCCAAGGTTAGGTATAAAAGTTCTAAAAAGTTATTTTAAAAGGGATCAATATTAGGGCATTTGACTCAACCTTTTTTGGGGGTCTTGAAATTTTCATGAGTTTAGGATCATTTTTGAATAAGGATATAGGGTTATTTCCTATTGGTGGCTATCTTTATTGATTTAGGAGTAATTCCAAGGCCTTTAAGCTTGCCTTATCATATTATTGAGGACTTAAAAATCATTCAAAGAAAAATTTTATAGAAAGCTTCCTAGGAATGTCCCAATAGCTTAAATAGCTATGTCTGATCATAATGGACTTTGTTAGGTATGTAATGTAGGCTATGGTTCTTACTTTAGAAAAGAAAAGATAGATAGGCCCAAACCAAGCATTTAAGAGTAATTGAATCAAGGATAATTTTTTTCAGCAAAACTCGAACTGGCATGTCTTCCAAGGTAAAACGCATCTATATTTCTTCATCTACTTTTGCTTGCTTCTTTCTTTATTTTGAAAAACTTGAAATTTGAACTGTCTTGATTTATTTTTTACCTTGAAAAACTTAAGATTTAAATATCTTTATTTTTTACTTGAATATTTAAACTTAAACTCGAACTTTCTTGAACCTTGCTTGATTTTTGACTTTATTGCAATAGTAAGCTTATGTTCTTGTAACTATAAGATGAAATTTGCTTCTTTTGATTTTGAAGCATTGCTTTGTTTGCCCTCAGTATGGAGGTTGATCCTTGATTGGGATTTAAAAAAGGACAATGAATTATTATGCACAAAGAACTATAAAGGGATAATTTTTTATGCTTGCGAAATAATAGAGAAAGGAGGTCATTTGCCAATTCACTAGGAACAAGGATAACTTTTTTTCTAAAATCAATTTAAGTACCTTAATAATATGATGTTGCATTCAATTTTTAAAGGCTTAAAGTATGCCTCTCAACATTATCAGCTTCGTAGCCACTAACGACTGGTTGGGCTTTTAAAAAGGAAATTGAATTTGCATGGAATAATAACTCAAATTTCGTATCTTATATATCAAGAATTAGTTTTAAAAAGTATTGTTTGAAAGAAAAATGTGTTTTCAATTCACTTTTACTTTCATTTTTCTTGAATCAAGGATTTAAAAGTGTCATGGAAATTATGGCAAAAGATTATTGAAATAAGGGAGATCTTGAAATTAATACTATTATTTTAACACATGTCAAACTATTAACATCTGAATCTTTTAGGAGCAGAAGCTATTTGTAAGACCTTTAAGGAATCCATAGAAAAAAACATTTAGATGTGGAAGGTTTTTGGTGGTGAAAACTCTATAGTTGAATGTCTAAGATAATCATATATGTGGAAGTGAATGACCTTTTATAGAGAGCTCAACCTAATGGTGATCATCTATCAGAGGAAATGTTTTCAAAATGATCTTATTTTCCAAAATACTGGAGATCATTATTAACAAAATTCATGGTCTATGATAGGATGCACATTACAAACCAAAATTCATTTGACAATTCACAGTTTCTAAAAGAAGATGTACATAATTTTGAAGTCAAGATAGAAATTACCCCTAATGGAATACTACCATGAGGTCGATGACCCTTAGACCAATCATCCTTAATAGGCCTTCACCGGCTTTAAATTTTTCTTATATTAGCATCCTTGAGGGTCAAATTGTAAATTAGCTAATGGAAAATCAAGAGGTGTATCGATTTCTAAGTTCTCAAACTTAGAAATTCTATGAGATGTATGGTTATTTCCTATCATTTTAGTTATGCTGACTCTTTACTAAATTCTTTAGCAAAGAGGATGAATCCAAAAGCTCATGGCATGGCAAGTAATCATCCAAGCAATCCAAGTTAGAATTTACAGTAGGCTATGATTACCACTCTGGGTAGGTAATTTTCCAAGCATTGAGGCGAAGATCATTTAATTCTGAGTGAGCAAAGGAAAAAGCTTAGTGTAGAAAATTGGTGAAATGTGGTACACATTTATTTCCTTTTCTATTTTCTTAAACTAATTCTTAGAACCCTTTGCTCTTTGGAACTCTAGATTGAAAATGTTCATATAAAGAGTTATGGGATATGAAAATAATCTTGCTAAAACTATTAAATGATAAAAGACCTAGGTTAGGGATGCAATCCAAATGGATTTCCTTGTGTTCTCGACTCATTATGGTCTGGCTTCCATCGGCTATGACACATTAGCATTTATTGATGGAATCACTCTCTCATCCCATATTTGCTAGCTGTTGCTTTTTGATGAGGTCTAGGGTCACCATGAAAATGTGTTATGAAATTGGCTTCCATATACTAAACACCATAAGGTGGTGTTGGTAATACCTTTTGATTATTGGCAAACTGGTTCCTTTTTCGATAGTGGTTCCATGGAACTTTAAGTTTGTGCTTGCATTACTTCTTGTTGTATGGTATCTTGCATTTAGCAATTTATAACCTTGAAATAAAAAAAGAAACTTAGATCATTTTGCATGAATATGTGTTTCGTTCACATAAATCTTTATTACTATCCATGTATATATGTCGATGAATAGACAAATTAGGGTATGAATGAATGAATGAATGAATAAAGTAGGATCTGATGAGAAATCAAAAGTTAAGCAATAGGCTAACTATCAAACATGGAGATTAATTATGGGATTCAAGTCATGATTTGGCATCTTGCTTTATTAACCAAACTCTGATTTATTCATTGTTTGGCATACAAAATTATATTTACAAGATTCAAATAGCAACAAAAAAATTGCTTAAACACTTCATTTTCTTAAGGAATCCTTGTAGGTTTTAATCATTTTTTTAAACCTTGTACATGCAATACCAACCCAGTAGCCAAGAGGTTATCTTCATGATCCCCACTTTGCCCAAGATATTTTAGTGCTTTCAACAATGAGATCGAAGTTTAGAAGCAAAATCTGATCTGAGTTTGAATTGGATTACGCCAACATTGAATAGCTTTTAAACTTTTTTTTGAAAATGTTTCTATTGAATGTCCTCATATTACTGCATGGTATTCATAATGTTCATTAATATTATACCATTCAAGATAAGAGAGTTGGTCTGGAAGAATATATTCGAGAGTAATAAGTTGATTTTGAAGGGAAGAGAGTATAATTCCACATAGGTCAGTGGAATTGAATCTAATTTTCATAGTATCAATTTCAAAAGATGATAGGGCAATGCTAGAAAAACAAGCAGGGTTAGCAGGCAAACTAATTTGTATAGGTGCAGATTTTGGTGCCTTTATTTCAATCATGTAAATAAACTAGGGATTGGAATCTCTATCTAGTGGTATGTTTGGTCGAGCCTTAAAGTCTTCAACTGCCAGGGGTTGAGTTGAAGGGATTGTTAGCTCTTAAGGATCACCTAAACATCTACAATGATTTTTGTCAATTTGAACAATTGTTCTCGAATTTAATGCTTTATTCCTTTGACTATTCCTTTTAAAGCCTTTATTCGTGCTTCCAATCAATCTCTTGACTCTAATTTTCTAGATCCATTAAGGATGAGGATGCTTCTGGGCAAAGTTCCCTTTTTATCCCATGTAAAACCTTAACCATATTTAATAGTCTATTGAACAAGTTTTTCCTTTCATGGACCTCATGACTGTGCTCCCCTTGAATGGACCCTTACAGTGATCCTTGCCACTAAATTGTTCACCATGTCTTAATCCATGAAATACAATAAATGGAACAGTTTTAGTATATTATAGAAATCATAAATGCATAAGCATATAAACAAATAAAAATGTAAACTTTTCAGATATAGAAAAAATGCATGAATTAATTTATAGGGTTTCCTAGAATATGGATAACATGACTAATTAATGCAAAAAATGAAAATAAAATTTATCATAATAATAGAACATACACTTATTAATATCAGAAAAAATTGAATTATAAAAGTAAAAGGTTAGAAGCTTTCCCCCATATTACCTAACTTGGTACCCTATAAAATGTATGGCTCTAACTAGTTGAGGCCCTTTAGGTTCATTACATGAAGTTTATGTTAAACATCTAAATAGGTTATCGAATTGCTCCCCGAGTCTGAAAAGAGCTAATGAGGTACCTTAATCCTTACCCATCGCTGCTTTATGTCAAAAAAGGTTTAATTCAATTGGAAGTATCTTCCATGCCCATAATGAGGCTAACACCTTGGGCTAGCCTAGGAATTTATACCCCGTAAGCTTTTCATTGGCCTAAACAGAGGCCAATACATCAGAAGGTAGAGCTACTTCACCCTTCTAAAATATTAAGTACTTATGCCCCCTTCATATACCTGGAACAGAATCTAATGCATATGAATGTGCACAATGCATGCGAGGGAGCAACTTACCTTTATGATGTGACACTGTCAAAAATAATAAAAACCTCCATCCTAAATTCCTAAAAAATAATACTATAAATGAAACAAAAGCGATAGTTAAAAATATGAATAACATATAACAAAACTTTTATATAAATAAAAAATGTAATAAAAATTTTGTTTTGAAAATAACGGGAATTATAGTTAAATGCCAATTGAAACTGAATTAATCAAATTTATTTAACATGTGATTAATTTTAGGTCTGACTCTTTAACTTGTCCCTAGCAGAGTTACCAAGTTGTTGCAATATGGCCCAGATACAAATCTTGACTAGCCCAACTAAAATTGGCAAGTGTACCTATTGTTCCTATATATTTATATCTGTATATAAATATTTTCTTTTACTTAAGGCCCCTATCATTATTGTAATTCTTTATTTTTCATGTCGGAGACTAAGTTATCAAGATGAATCGCTCATTTGACTTAACTCTAAAGTCATTAAATGACCATTTATTTGGGAGTCGGCACTAATCTTATTCTGGCCAAGTGAGATTAGTCTGCAGTTGGCATTTTGAAGGTTATGGAACCCTTAAGAAAAACTTCGAGGTCTATGCTCATACCAGAGATCGCTTGAAAGGCTCTAGGATCCAATTAGAATCACAAGTAAGGATTTACCTTCTCAAGTTGCCCGACAATTAGTACCTTATAATCATGTCTTAACATTAACTTTTGATTTTTATTCAATTTCAGTATTTGATATCTAATTATAATTCTCATATTTAAAAATAATTTTATGAAACAGATTTATTATTCTGGATGGAAAAATCATGTTTTTAATATTTTTGAAAATTAAAATATTTTCCACACCTTTTCGAAAAACCACAAGAACACAAAGGATTTTATTATTCTTTTTCGTACCCTGCTAAAAAGGCGGTGGAATATTAAAGGTTTTAAAGATCATAATATATTTTGTACCCTGCTCTAAGGTCAAAGGAATACAAAATGTTTTATTTTTTCAAAATCTGAAAAAATCTTGATTTTCACATTTTAAAAGGATGTCTCGTTATTAAAATAATCCGTAGAACCATTTTTATGGAGAAACTCCACATACTATTTTAACATCGGAGACATTACCTTAATTTACAAAATTCTAATTTACTTATAAATATTTAAAATTATCCCAAGACTCGGTTTAGATAAAAAGTACTAAATTCAACACCAAGGATCTGAATTTGGTCGGTCTGACCAACATGTCCCCTAAAATACACCTTTGATGTAAAAGTATCCCAGTGATCCTAAAGGACTCCGTTCTAAAAATAAGTTGATGAAATGTTACTAAGGTATACCTTTGACATACAAGCATTCCATTACTCTAATGATTCTAAAACTTTATAAACAAATGAACTATTCTTACTGTACACCTTCGACTTAGAGGTATCTCAATGATCACTTCTAAGATAAATTATTAAAATGTCCCTGAGGTTTACCTTTGACATCTAAGTATCTCGGTAACCTATAGGACTGGATGACTCGATAAAGGACAAACCTATCCCTATTATGCACCTTCGACATATAAGTATCCCAGTATTAGATAGAACTTAATTTTAAAGAATTGACTAGAATACTCGTAAGGAGTACCTTTGACATATACATATCCCAACAAGATGAAAGGATGGAAATGATATGAAATAACTATTATACCCTCCATGGTTAACTTAAAGATCAAGATAAACCTAAAATGAAAAAATTGCTAATAGGTCTCTGAACTTTTCAAAAGTATATTTCGTACCTTGACAGAGAACTAGAAGAATACGAAAAGTTTTAATAATTTTTACACCCTTGTAAAAAGCCATAGGAATGTCAGAAATATTTTAAAATGTTAAAAATATCATATTAAGTCTAAAATGCAAATTTTTTCTAAATGGTCCCTAAGCTTTGCAAACTTTGCAATGTACTCCCTATACAAAATAAAATCATAATTAAATATGAAATTCATCACAAAAATTATGAAAATCATGCCAAAGATCATATAATAAATTCAGCCAAGTACTTATGGCCTTAGAACAAAAACTTTGCAATTATGCAAAAAAGTCCCTAAACTTTTTAAAATTACAAAATAGTCACAAAATGATGGAAAATGCATAAAACATATTCATACATATTAAAGTAAATATGAAAACACTTTCACAAGTATCAATAAGCGATCAGCCAAGTATAGATGGCGCATAAATGAAATTTTCCATCTTTACAATTTAGTCCTTACATAATAGAAAATCATACATCAACACAAAACATATCATGAAATATCACATAAACCACACCAAAAGTCATAAAAAATGATTTAGCCAAAAACTTATGGCTGCAAAGCAATTTTTACACATTTTGCAAATTAGTCCTTAAACTTTTTTAAATTACAAAATAGCCCTAAATGGTCTAAAATGAATAAAACACACTAAAATCTATTAAACTAATTATAAAAAACACTTCTAAGGCTATCTACAAGGTTCGACTAAGCTTAAATGGACAAAGAAAAATTTTTGCAATTTTCACAATTGAATCCTTATAGTTTTTATAATTACAAAATGAGCTAAATAAAATAAAAACATCACAAAATCATCAAAATCATATTAAACCAAGCATAGAATCAACTTTCTGAAGCTTTTAAAATTTTGAAAAAATTATTTTCTAACCCCAAGAACTTTTAAGAATTACAAAATGTCCTAAATATCAAGAAAAATAAAAAATTAAATTAAATCCAAAGCCATACATGGTTTAGTCAGCATGATTTTTCAACCAAAAGAACAATATCTTTCATCACATATTTGCATCAAAATCAACATGTATACATATCATAGTTTTTGCTAAATAAGAATTTGCATAAAATACCAACATAAATAGTGAATAAATCAATATAAATCAACACATCACTAAAAAATAACACAAAAAATACATATATGAAAGTAATAATATTTCTACTAGGAATAAATGAAAATAACAAAACTAAAATTTTTGTGCAAGAGTTTACCTTAAAAACTTGAAAATCTAATGAATTTTTTTTATTATTTATTTTTATTTATTTCTATCCAAGGCTTTAAATGAAGAAATCCAACCTCTATTTATAAGGGTAAAAGCTGGCAAGAGAGTGGACGTTCCACCAATTTTTACAAATTTTTATTTTAATTATTTTTTATTTTAGATTTATCGATATTTATTACTTTCGATTTGACTTAAATTAATTATAGTTGTCTTTTAGCGGATGAGGCCATGCATGACATTATCATAGTCTAGAAAGTTTTAGAAGATATTTGTATATTATGTAAAATTATACTGTAAAAATTAGTTAAAAAGATTAAATTGTAAAAGTTAAAAATTATGCATTTGAAATAAGACTTCATATGATCAATTTAATTTAATCTAATAATAAAAACAATTTTTATATACAATAATAAACATTAAAAATAGCAAACTCGTAAAATTTTATGAGAAAAACCCTTATCCAAAAAAATTATTATATGTAAAAAATGCAAAACTCATAAATAAATTGAATTTTTCAAAACTAATTTAATATGAATTAAAAAATAATATTTGAAGAATTTTAAAAATATATATAAACTTGAAAAAATTTTGCTAAACATATTCATATAGTAGAAATCTCTGTATCTTATAGTCAAGAATTTTGAAAAAAAAATGCAAAATCTATAAAATAAAATGAATTTTGACAAAATTGATTTAATGGTGGTTCAATGGAAATATTTAAAGAATTTTAAAGTTTAAAACTCGAGAAAATTCTATAAAAATTTACAAATAAAGAAAAGCTTGTATTTTATAACTGAAAAATTTTCACAAAAAATACATTAAACCTTATATGAAATGAATTAAATATAAAATATTATTCAAAATATTAATTTACAAAATGATAAAGATGAAAATCCAAAATCCAAAACAAGTCTCTAGAGAAAAAATTTACAAGCAAAATACGTGCGATACAATAATAAATTCAAAAATAATTGGCAAAATTGCCAACTTGATACCTTATGGTAAAATTGTGAATTCTCCCTTGAATATTTATGATTTTTCAGAGTGCATATCAGCATAAATACCACACCAGTATTAGTAAAAATATATAATGGTCAACTTCCCAAATTTAATGAAAAATTCTTAAAAAATTCCTAAAAATTGAAAATTTGACCATGATAACATCTGCAAAAACAAATTTAAAAATTACACAAATATAAAACTAATTATTTTACCTTGATATTCATCATTTTTATTAGAGATTTGTTATATATGACTGTTGCAATGGTGCTAATTTTGTCACATGCACCTACGGTCATTAAAGCATAATTACATAAGTCTTGAAAATGTTCATTTTACCTGAACTGAAGGAAGCCTATGCAAGTCTCAGATGATTTTGAACTTTTGGGAAAGGGAGCTTGCACAAAATTAGATGTCTACACCTATGGCCTTAGAACAAAAATTTTACAATTTAGCAAAAAATCCTTAAACTTTTTAAAATTGCATTTTGTACCCTAAAGAAAAATTAAAAGAATAGAAAAGGTTTTAATATTTTCTACACCCCTACAAAAGGCCATAAGAATGTTAGAAATATTTTAAAATGGCCAAAATACCCCCAAAATGATTTTTCTTAATGAATTTAAAACTTTTCAATATTTTCAATTTAGTCCCCACATAATAGAAAATCATAAATCAACACAAAATGTTTTATGAAAAATCATAAAAACCACAATGGGAATCATGAAAATGATTCGGCCAAACACCTATGGCCATAAAACAATTTTTTTCACATTTTGTAATTTAGTTCCAAACATTTTAAAATTGCAAAAAGGTCCCTATAACGCTAAAAAAAGCCCAAAACATGTTAAAATATGCAAGAAACACTCCTCTATACTAGAGACTCTCGACCAAGCAAGAAAAAATATTTTTAATATTTTACAATTTAGTCCCTAGATTTTTTAATATTAGAAAATAACCTAAAAAACATAAAATCATCACAAAATTAAGCATACAATATTATCAAAAATACCTATCAGATTCAGCCAGCATAATATTTTTAGCAAAAATTTTTTTATCACATGTTTTCATAAATATTAACATACATGGAACTTACTGTCTTTACTAAGCATAAATAAGCATAAAAACATACCAAAAAAATGAATAAATCAATATAAAATAACATGGAAATATTAAAAAAAATTATATAAACACATATTCATGAAAATAACAATATACATATCAACAAATACAAATAATCTTAAAGAGAATGAAACCATTTCTAATAAAAATTAACTAAAACTACAAAAATCAAAAGTTTTAATCATAGCCATCATACTTGGCCTTTCAACATAAATCAAAATTCATGAGCACAAGTATTCATTTGGCTTATTAAAAAGAGGAATCAAGCAAGAAATGAACAAAAAGAATTTTATCTTAGCAAGGCTTGAAAATTTATGTATTTTTAGTGTTTTTTCTTTGTTTTTCTTCCTAAAGCCTAAAGGCTTTTAATGATAATTTTCTTCCCCTATTTATAGAAAGGAAGAGTCAGCCAAGGCATCAAGAATTGCCTTGGCCAATGGGTTCCACATGTTTCTACATATTTTTTTATTTTATTCATTTATTTTAATTTTATTTTGATTTGATTTATATTAGTTAAGTTTATCTTTTACCAGATTACATCATTCATGGCATCATCAAAGTCTAAAGAATTTTAGATGATATTTATATATATATTATGTAAAATTATACAATAAAAATTAATTAGAAGGATTAAATTATAAAAATTAAAAATTATGTATTTCAAACAATATTTCGTATGATCAATTTAAGTTATTCTAATAACAAAATCAATTTTAATGTTCAAGAAAAGACCCATTAAAATTTCAAACTCGTAAAATTTTAAGGGAAAAACCTTTATAGGGAAAAACTGTTATATGTGCAAAAAATGCAAAATTCATAAAATAATTTGAATTTTCAAAAACTAATTTGAACAATAATATTTGAGGAATTTTAAAAATTATAAACTTAAAAAAATCCTACCAAAAAAATTTATGGAGTAAAAAACTCTAAATCTTGAAAACAAAAAAAAATTCTAAAAAAAAACTAGAACTCATTAAATAAAATAAATTTTGAAAAACTGATTTAATATGAATTTAATGATAATATTTGAAAAATTTTAAAAAATATAAACTCAAAAAAATTTTCTCAAAAAAATTTTTAGAGTGGAAAAGTATTTGGAAAATGGAAAACTTCTAAGAAAAACAAAACTCATAAAATAAATTAAATTTTAAAAAATAATTTAATATGAATGAACTATTAATATTATAAGAATTTTAAAAATTATAAACTCAAAAAAATTTTCACAAAAAAACTTTACAGAGTAAAAAACTTTGTATCTTGAAAAACATGAAAATTATAAAAATACGTTTGAATTTTATAAAAATAAATTTTATTCAGCACATTAATCAAAATATTAACTTGTAAAAATGATAGATATGAGAACTTAAAAACAGGACAATTTTTAATAGAAAAACTTAACTAGTATGATACTTGCAACATCGTAAAAAATTCAAAGTTAATCATTAAAATGGACAAATTGACATCTTGTGATATAAAATTCCACTATGAATTTTTCTTTGAATATTTCTGATTTTTCAGAGTGCACATTGGCATAAATACCATATTGGTATTGGTAAAAATATATGATAGTTAACTTCCTAACTTTAATGAAAATTTTTCAAAAAATTGCTAAAAATAGAAAATTTGACCATGATAACATCTACAGAAATAGATTTCAAAATTTCAAAAGTATAAAATTAAAAGCTAATTATTTCACCTTAATATTTGTCTTCTTTTCTCTTTTTTTAATCGAGGTTTGCTCTTTATAACCCTTGAAATGACATCAATTTTATAATGTGCACCTGTGATTATTTAAGCACAAATAAATAGGTCGTGAAAATGTACATTCCATCTAAAGGAAATTTACTATACTAGGATAAGTGTGTAATTTTGTATCTTGGATATTTTTAGACTAACAGGGAAGGGGTCCAAGACAAAATTAGGTGTCTACCACTACCTCACTTTGGCCATTACTGAGAATCAGGAACAGGGCAAAGACTAATGACATAATTTTGTTTAGGCTCTATATGCTTTCATAAAAGAGGATTTTTTTCCTTTTACATTTATACACCAATTGCATCATTTTTTATACATATATAACTGAATACATCAATTTTCCATTTAGGTGCCAATTTGGATTAGGCCGAATTCATCATCTACTTTTGGGCTTAGTACTAATTTCATTGAGCAATAACCATCAACTACTCTTGGGCTTGGTGCTAATTTCAAAGGGCAATAACCATTATCTACTCTGGGGCTAGGTTTAAAATCGATTTCACAGGGCCATAACCATCAACTACTCTTAGGCTAGGTTTTAATTTTGAAGGGCAGTAACCATTATTTACTTTTGGGCTTGGTTTAGTGCCAATTTTGCTAGGCAATAACCATTAGCTACTCTTGGGCTGGGTGCCAATTTCAAAGGGTAATAACCATTATCTACTTTTGGGCTTGGTTTAGTGCCAATTTCACCTGGAAATAAACATTAATTATTCTTTGACTTGGTGCTAATTTTGAAGGGCAATAACCATCATCTATTCATGGGCTTTTAAAAGGCTTCTTCACCTACTTTACATGAGGTCGCATGAAGAGGTTATTTTCTACAAAGTAGGATCGTGTGAAGATGCAATAGGTTTTTTAATGCTTCGAATATCACTATTATAGCTTTAAAAACGTTTTTGAATACTTCAAATATCACCATCGAAGCTTCTTTAAAGCCTTCTTCACCTACTTGACTATAGGATTGCATGAAAAGGTGATAGATTTGTTAATGCTTCAAATATCACCATTAAAGCTTCTTTAAAGCCTTCTTCACCAATTTGACCATAGGATCATGTGAAGAGGCAATAGATTTCTTGATGCTTTGAATATCACCATTAAAGCTTCTACAAAGCCTTCTTCACCTATCTGACCATAAGATCATGTGAAGAGGCACTCGATTTCTTAATACTTTGAATATCACCATCGAAACTTCTTCAAAGCTTTCTTCACCTAGATGGCAATAGGATCACGTGAAGAAGCATATTTCTCTATGAAATTGTTTAATCTTTCTTGAAAAGTTATCAAATATCAAATATCAAATATTAAATTAGTGTTCATTTATTTAAAGATATAATTTATGCAATTGGATAAATATCTGCTTAAGGCATATTCACAAGCTTCTATTTAAATAATGAAAAATATCATAACTCATGAAAATTCCAAGATTTATGGAATGAGATCATTATCTATTCAGACTTAGGGAAAAAGTTTACTTAATCAAAATCTATAAAAATTCCAAAACAATTTCAACCATGGATTTTTCAATATCAGAGATAATAGATATGCTATCTTTATCATGATGTTAAAACTTTCTTGTGATTGATGATCACTATTCAAGATATTTTTTGAATAAGATGAAGAAATAAATTCTATGACATAAATTAGGTAGCACTGCTAAAATTTGTCTTGAAGAAGTTAATATGATGAGGTCAACATTTAGGTGAATGGTTTTTTTATAGGAATTCCTTGAAAGGCAAATAATTAAGTTATAACATCTTTTTAATCTTCAAATACAATAGCCCGATAGGTGTTAAATTGATTCTATAAACACCAAGTCTCAAGAGGTTGATTTAGAAGGTCTTTAGTAAACATCAATTCCTAAGGTTGGATACAAAAATTCTAAAACATTATTTTGAAAGGAATCAATGCTTTGTCATTTGACTCAACCTTTAGTTAATGTCATGAAATTTTCAAAGGCTCGGGGTGATTTTTGAATTAACATGAAGGGTTTTTTCCTATTAGTGGCTACCTTTGTTGGTTTAGGAATAATTCCAAAGCCTTTAACTGTGTTT
This sequence comes from Adansonia gregorii, assembly GCA_038382025.1. Classification (NCBI taxonomy): domain Eukaryota; kingdom Viridiplantae; phylum Streptophyta; class Magnoliopsida; order Malvales; family Malvaceae; genus Adansonia; species Adansonia gregorii. The sequence goes on along the minus strand of JBBYHO010107541.1, from coordinate 49,654 downwards.
GTGATTGCCTTTTTTAGATTTTCACTTTAGAATTCATTTTTTAATTGATTGCCCCTTCATGTTATCAGAAACCTAAAAGTCATCTAGAAAGATGACTTCTTAAAAAGTTTGCTAGGATGGCCTGATAGCTCTAATAGCTATGTTTGATCAAAATAGACTTTGTAGGTTTGTAATGTATACCATTGTTTAGGGTTACAAAAAAGGATAAATAGGCCCAATTCAAATGTTAAAGTATAATTAAATCAAGGATCATTTCTTTTTAGAAGGAACTGAATCATATATCTTTCAAGATGAAAAAAGTCATTATTTTTTTTTATCTTTTCTACTTTTCATTTTTTCTTTTTCATTTTTTTTCATTTTTTCTTATTCATTCTTCATCATGTTTTTCTTCATTCTTCATTCTTCAGTCTTCATTCTACAAAAAATTGAAATGATCTTTATTATTTACTTTGAATATTTGAGCTTGAGATTTGAACTTTTTTCTTTCTTCAAAATTTGTTTCATGGCATTTGACTTGTTCTTTTTGTTCCTTTAGAATGGTATTTGCCCTTTTTGACTTAAAGCATTACTTCACTTGCCCCATGTGTGGAAAGTGATCTTTAATTAAGGTTTAAAGAAAGGATAAATCATCAAGTTCAATAGAGACTACAAAGGGAATACATGATTGGAAAAAAAGAAGGTTATTTTTCATTTCAAACACAACCATTTATATTAACAAGCACTTTGCTAGGAAAAAAGATCATTTCTTTCTGAAATCATTTTGCATACCTCAATAACATGATGTTGCACTCAATTTTTAAAGGCTTAAAGTATGCCCCTCAACATTTTCAATTTCATAGCCACTAATGAATCTTGGCTTTGCTTGAGCTTTTAAGAATGAAAATCAAATTGGCATAGGAAAACTTCAAATCTGATATCTTATGTACCAGGTATTGGATTAAAAAGATTTTGTTCAAAGGAAGAAAAAGTTTCTTGGCTCATATTTACTTTCATTTTTCCTAAATCAAGGATTTGGAAGAGTGTCATGAATATTATGTGAAAGGTTATCCAAATATGGGAGATCTCAAAATTACTAGCTTTATTTTAACACATGTCAAACAATCAATATTTGAATCTTTTAGGAAGATAACCTATTTGTTTGACTTTCAAAGAATTTGCAAAAAAAGAACATTATGACTTTCAAAGAATTTGCAGAAAAAGAACATTACGGTGCGAAAGGTTTATGGTGATGAAAAGTCTATGAATATATAGGATAATCATATACAGGGAGTTAAAAGACCTTTTTGAGAGAGTTCAAACTAATGATGATCACCTACCAACACTATAAAGGTATGGATTTTTAATGACTCTTTCTAAGGTTTTAGCTGCATTTTTAGATGCCGCTAAAAAATAGCACCAATTTCTTGGAACATAGTGAAAAATACCATAGGAAATTACGTCAAGAATTTTAACAATGTTTTTTTTTTATAAAAATGCCATTAATTTAGATGACATTTTACTGCATTTATAAATGATGTTAAAGTTAAAATTTTATAGTTAAGAAAAATTCCTCAATGCTGTTTCATGATATGAACACCGTTAAATTGAAGTATTTAGCAGCATTTAAATTGAAAAAAGCTGATAAATGAAAGTATTTAGTGGTGCATGGATTGTAAAATGTTGCTAAACAGTTTTAGTTAACGGTGTTTACACTATACAAACTCCATTAACTACTTCCATTTAACGACATTTATAATTAAAAATGCCGCTAAATTTGATTAAATAGTGGCATTTATTTTAAAAGCACCATAAATGTTCTTTTGGATATTCATTAAATGTCATATTAATAGTGGCGTTTTGTTCATAAAATGTCACTAAATTTTCATTAATTTATTTTTTTGAAAATTTTTCTTCCTTTATATTAATGTCATATTTTATGATTTTCTATACAATTCTTATAAATATTTTTCATTCACATTAATCTTATAGTAGAGATTAGAAAGAAAACAAATGTTAAAATATATAAAAATATAATTTTATATTATAAAATATCTTTATACAAAAATTTTGTCCCAATATAGTTAAAAACAAAAAGTGCTTAAAACTTAGAACAATGCAAAAGTTAAAACCGTCGCAAATATAAAGTAGAGTCAGTAGAAAATAGTTTTTCATAACACCAATGTTATCATTTGATTAACCTTAATATGCAAAAAATATATAAGATTAGCATATATAAATACTATATCATTAATTTAAATAAGGGAAATAACTTAAAACTAAGATATTATATTACCTAAGATGATGGATTTTGTGAGAACTTTTGCTGTATTAAATTTATCATCAAGTCAAACTTCAATTAGAGTTGCTCATATCTTCTTCTGTCTTTTCCTCTTACTTCCTTTAACCTAGTTGTTTGTGCTTGTCTGACTGCTTCTACTTCCTCAAAGTGCTCTTGCATAGTTTTTATCTCATGTCTCAATGTCAGAACTTTTTGTGTAGAACGAGTTTGTGAACAACTAGATTGTTGAGAACTACCACCATAGTAGGTGGATGGCATTGGACCCATTCTGAAACCTTGAACCTATCCATGTCTTTCTTTTGCAGCAACATTTGTGAATATTTCATTTGCTATATCATGCATATTCACTAAACTATTTGATGGTGTAGTAGCCTGATATTCAGCCATGTTTTCCTTTATTTTTTTCCTATAAAATAATTAAATTGATATTATAATTACGAAATACGTTTCTAGATTAAAAAATGTATATTTATTTTAACATACCACTATTTGCTGTGTCTTAACATTCAAATAGAAGCCATCTTTCTTTGTATGAGTTAATTGGAATAATTTAACTTATCCTATTTTTTCAACTCGCTGCACCTCCTATAAAAAAACATTTAATGCAATATTTATCTTAAAGCATTATAAATAATAACAACAATTTTCAATTAAATCTAGAAAATAGAAAATTTATTTTCTCATGTGCATTTCTAGCAAAGTTTTTAAACCACTTGTGTGACTATATTTCTACTACTTTCTGCTAGAAAGTCCTACTTGTTCCTATTCCTATATATCACTCAAACACATAAATTATTATATATGTTACAAAAAATTGTATTATAAAGAATACCAAATACTTAAATAAAAACATCATTATACCTTATCTTTCTTGGAATATCAGAAGTCAACAAGTTTCTCATACTACCAACCAGCCACACCATGCAATATGTTTTGTCTTGTGACAACAATATTAATATTTCGATCAAAGTACTTGTTCTTTAAGTTCCATTTTTCCCTGCTAACTTTAGAGCATATGATGGTGAAATATCTAAAACAAATCATTGTTGAAATGAAAAAAGGTTTACAAAGTTAGTTTTGATTAGAAACAAAATTCTTAATTAACGTATCAAAAGTAATGTGTTCATCACATGTTTGTCAATACGTTTGCTTCATGCTTGTCAAAAATCTATTTTTCAAAACCCTCAAGTTAGGTCTACATTAACTTTAATAAATGCATATTAACATGGATTTAATGTTTTCCATCAACTAATTCTCCAATCTTGGAGAAAAATCAAGCTTTCCATGTTTGGTTTTGAGATTAAATAAGGTTAAATATTTTAATTTTCAAAGAAAAAAAAGTATTTTGTTAATAGCCCTAACTTGTTTGTACTTTGATCTTATTGTCTAAAGTCAGTTATGAGTGACATGATTAATAGGCTATTCTATCATCCTAAACTACTTTATGATTGTGCGAATCAGTTTATGAAGCCATTATTATTGATACCCTTGTTGCCATAGAAAAATGAATGTCCCCAACCCTAGTTTAGTTTTAGGAAACACAAAAAAACTAGTAGCACTGTAGTCATGACTCAAGAAATCATGTCTAAACACTCAACAATTTTTCAACAATTTTTTAATATTTTTCCCTTAAAAGGCATCAAATTATCTTTCCAATGGTATCTTGCTTGCCCCTAGATCATTCCAGAGAAGAGAGTTACAAATTTCTAAACCCATGCTATTGGGACCCCTAAAATTAGTGATTTGCATTCTGGTCAGACTATTTCAGCCCATCAGATATATTTTGGGTTTTTAAAATATTTTTCCTAAAAATTTCACAAAATTCCCTTTCCAAAAAGTTATCATTTTTTATTTTATGATTTTGAATGAGCCTAGGATGATTTTTCAAAGTCCATTGCATCATATTCCCTGCATGTGTTGCCAATATCAAACAATTTTTAACTTTAAAAACTGTTTCCACCAAGAAAATGATTTTCTAAAATTTTTAAAACATTTTTATGTTAATCCTTATCGATGTCTTTCTAGCGACACCTAACTCGACCTCTAGCACTTTAGGGTGAATAGAATAAAATTAAAAGGGGAATAGCACGAAGCTATCCCTTATTTTTGTTATTTGTTAGAATTAATTGATTATTCCAAAATCTCTCTCCAAGGTATTCAAATGCCCTAAATGAGTTCGGCCCACGCCTATTAAGTCTAAAAAATACATGTCAACCCTCAGGTTTGGATTAAGGCGTGAACATATTTTAATTTTATTAATTTCCATTTTTTATGGATTCTCATTTTTAAATAAAAATTAACATTGTTGGTTCTGTCAAGAAATGTCAAAATGTCACTTTTTTCAAGAAATAGTTAATTTTTGTCATTCTAAAATTTTCAATCTTTCCTTTTCAAAAATTGTTAAAAATTGAATTTTCTCTCTCCTAAATTTTCTCTGAGCTTGAAATTTAAATTTGGTTTTCATGCCTCAAGTCTAAAAAATTGTTAACTGGTTATTTCTATATAGCCAATGACAAATTATAAGATATATTTTGATTATCCCTTCTTTTTCTTTTTTTGTGAAACTTATTTTATGCGACATTATTTGTTACTTCATTTTACTAACACATTTCTTTTTATAGTGTTCACTTTGCATTCAAATTTTTTAAATGTTTTTAAAAATCAATGGCAATGTTTCATGTTGGTATCCCTCTAGTGCTTGATATAAAATATCCCATTTTAAATTTGAAGATTATTTTCATAAAAAATCTTCATCCATTTAAAATTTTCCTAAAAGCCTAGGTTTACAATTTTACACAAATTTATGCATAAAAAGGGGATTATATCGAAATAATGACAAGTCAAAATCAAAGAAATCGAACCTAAGTTAAGGCATATCTAGAAGGTATCACATTTTACCATTGCGAGGAGAGTTATACGTTCCTACATGTAACCAATTCCTAAACCCAACTAATAAAACTTTAGATCAAGTAGAACATGAAATTGATGTTTTGAGTTTCGTGACTCAAAATATCAATTTCAATAGGCATCCAATCACACCTAGCCCCAATGATTGATGGCAAGTCCAAGCGTTGGCCACTTCATAATGACCATCTAAGACTAGTTGGATCAGTGATTTTTCCTATAGTCCCCCTTCATGATCAAGGGTCAAGAACCTATACTTTCTCACTCCTTTTACATCAAAAGGGAAGACCCTTGATTAAGAGAACACTTTCTCATCAAGAAAAAAATAATTTTAAGTTACGTGCTTCATCTCTTTCGGTGAGGTGAGGCATATTGCCAACAACTATAGTTAATGATTCAAGGTTGTCTCTAATGATAGTGGCATAATTGACACTTATGCAAACACTAATTAGATGAAGCCCACAAAAAACAATGGTCTTACAAAATTAGTAATGACTTATGATGATGAGAAACTTATGCATCAAAGCCATGTTTCTAAAAGCATTCCTATTCATTATATTACCAAGACAGGGCATTAGTAATGTAGAAAGACTAGTATATGCTAGCCTCTATGGATTTGATGCATGTAACTCTTGGATCCCATTGAAGTTAAAGTATAGAAATACTTAGGAATAGCTATGGGTGCTTGTTTTATGGAAACAAGTTCACTGAACATGGCCCATGTCATAATGTTCCATGCATTTAAAACTTCAGATGATCGAAAGGGCTTAGCGTGCTCGACTTAAAAATATATGATGGTTGGTGGTGGTCGAACCTTTGAACTATCCCATGATTGGGATTTAGATTAGGCATAGTAATATGAAAGGGAAAGAGACCATCAGGTGAATTGCTCATCTAAATAGTCTCAAATGCCTATCACAAAGTGGTCATAACTTGGAGTCACCATCGATCATTTTGGTCTAGGCAGGACCGGATGTCTATTAAAAATGCCATTTCACATTGTGAAACTTGAAACATCGATTGCAAAGTCTACAAACTCTAAACGTTTATTGGTTGGGTTTGGGAGTTAGGTACATGTAGGGAAGGATTAGCACCCCCATAATGCCCAAAATAGGTACCTACTAACTATGTCTCACTTTGGTTTTGGATAAATCAGTTCCATATAGTCATTATTTAGCTATAATTCCCTTTACTGCATGAAGTTTATAAAATGTAAATCTAGGTTTTAAAAAAAAAATTATATCACCTACGCACCGCAGAGATATGAAAAACATAGGGCTTTTGGAGAAAATAATTTTCGGATTGGATTTTAAGAAGTTAGATATTTCATGTCAAATACTAGATAGATACTAACATAGAATATCACTTTATAGTTTTGAAAGCAGTTTGAAATATAAATGCACAACGAACCTTGCAAAGAGAAAGCTGTAGTAAGATGAAAAAGAATATAATAAATTACCTAAAAGTAAACACATATTAAAACATGAAAAGAAAGGATGATCAAAACGTTTTTCATAGTTGTCTTTAATTATTGAAGAATAACCAATGTAACAACTTTAGATGTGGATGGATTTAATGGTAATTTAAGGAAAGAAAAAATATTTTAATCAAAATAATCTAGGGCATCCTGAAGAGGGAAAATTTTTGGATTTTTTGGTAAAAGTGGGGTTGAAACATCCCCTTGAAGTAAAAGGGTTGGCATATCCCTAGAAATAAAGTTATGAGAATAATTTGGAATAAAGAGAAAATTCAAGTTCTTTTAATGAAAAAGAAGGTTGGAGTATCTCTTTAGAGTAATGAGGTTGGAGTATCCCCTGAGATGAAAATTTTAGATGATTTAAGAAAATAATTAGAAATCTTGAATAAATTTGAGAGAAAAAATTCAAGTATTTTCATGAAAAATGGGACTGGAGTATCCTCTCAGAGTAATGGTGTTGGAGTATTGCCAAAGATATAAATCTTTGATATTTTACAAGAAAAGTTTTTTTTTATAAAAAAAGATTTTTAAATAGAAAATGAATATTTGTAGAAAACACATTTTTAACTTAAGCCTTGATCTAAGTCTAAAGAGCTTGTGTTGTAAGGGAATCAATCGGATGCATTTGAGACATTTGAGCATCTCTAGAAAGGCATTTCAAAATTTGGGTTAAAAACAGAGGACATTATCATTTCATCTCCTTTCCCAAATTTATTCCAGATCCATTAGAAGGCATAGGGGGTAAATGAGATATTATTAGAAGGATAACTCGATAAGGTTTAATTTTAAAATATCCAAATTTAAAAGTAATTCCCTTTGATGCATGAAATTTTGCAAACTTGTAGATCTGGGCTTTTTAAAGAAAATTAGATCATTTATGTGCCTCGAAAGTGTGAGGAACATAGGGATTTTTATAAAAATAATGTCCAAATTAGGTTTTAAAAATTTGGATATTCTCTGGAGAGATATCCACACGAAACGTTACCTTATAAATTTTATTGTAAAATGAATTTTCAATATGAATGCATGAAAATCACTACAAATAGAAAACATGTTAGTAAGGCAACAAAGAATATAATTATATTATAAATAAACAATCATAAACTAAAGAGCATAAAAGGGGGCAATCATAATATGTCTCATAATGGTCTTCTATCATTGAAGAATAACCAAGATGACAATTTAGAGACAGGTTTGGATTTGATGGTAATTTATGAAAAAATATTTTAATTGAAACAATCGAGGCATCCAGATGGGAAAAAAATTTTGGATTTTTTTAAAAGTGAGCCTGAAGTATCCCTAAAGATAAAATTAGAAAAATATTTAGGAAAAAAGAAAATTTTGAATTTTTAATAAAAAACGGGGTTGGAGTATCCCCAAAGATGAAGTATCCCCAAAGACAAAGTTAGGAAATATATAAGAACACAAAAAAATTTTAAATTTTTAATAAAAAACGGGGCTAGAGCATTCCCTCAGAATAATGAGGTTGGAGTATCTCCAAAGATGAAAACTTTTGGTGGTTTTAGATAAAGATTATGAATCTTGAAGGTGGATCTGAAAAGAAAAGTTAAGTTTTGAGTTGAAAACGAGGTTGGAGTATCCTCTCGGAGCAATGGAGTTAGAGTATCTCCACTAACATAATTTTAATATAAAGAAAAAGGATATATAGTATGAAATCATTTTTTGTATTTTAACCTTGATACGAGTCTAAAGGGCTTGTGTTGTGGGGGAACCCATTAGGTGCATTTTGAGACATTCGAATGTTTCAATAAATGGAGATTTGAAAATAAAGTTAAAAATAGGGGACAACATCATACCAACTAGTTTTCTAAATTTTTTTTTGGATTCATTCAAAAGCTTTAGGCCATTAATAAGGTACCTTTGGAAAGATGACTTGATAAGATTTAAAGTAAAAATATTCCAAAAATCTAAAAAATCATTTTCTAAGCAGAATTAATTTTTAAAGTTAAATCTGTCTTAACTCTAATAGCATATGCAAGGGAAAAGACATGCCAAAACTTGAAAAAGTATTTCAGGCTCATTCGAGATTATTAAATTGTGAATAATACCTTTCCAGAAAAAGAATGTTGTAAACTTTTTATGAAAAATATTTAAAGATTTTTGGAAAAAAATTCATCTGATGGGCTAGAATGGCCTAAATAGAATATCGCATGCTAGTTTTGGGGGTCCCAAATAGCAAAGGTTTTGACAATTATAACTCCATCTTCAAAATGGTTAGGGGCCAAACAAGGCACCTTTGGAAATGTACTTTGATGCCTTTCAAAGGAAAAATGTTAGAAAAATCAAGGAAAATATTTTGAGGTTCGAAAATGATTTTCCAAACTTAAACTATAATTTTGCCAGAGCAAAATAGAGGGCTATTTGATATTTTCAGGTTTTTCTTAAAGATAGGCTTAGGTGAAAAATGTTTAAACATCCTTGACAAAAAGTAAAATGGGCATCACAAGTTCATTCCACAATCTCAGAGTAGTTTGGGATAATGAAATAACTCATTGACCATGTCACTAAAAAGGATATTGGACTCAAGATCAAGGCTTAATATTTTAACAAGTAAAAGAGGATCATTTTTCTTTTGAAAAAAGTAGCATTTTTGAACTTATTTTACCATGAATCTAGAAATGAAGTTTTTGATTTGTCCCTAAGATTGGAAGACCACTTTTATGAAATCATTAAATCCATGCTATTCTTCATCTATTGGAGATAGCATGAACTTAACTCGAAGATTTTGTTAAAAATTAATTTTTTAGGAAATAAGAAAGCATTTTTAACAAAGATGTCATGAACAACATATGACATACTCTAAGATGAACATGGACTAAACATGCAAGCACACAAAGATGAAATTTTGACATAGAAATGGGTGACAAAAATGTAACATTATGAGAAATAATGTGCATGGAAATTATATGAACATATTTAAACATAGAAATGTATGCTGGAGTTGTCAAGACAACATTTTTATGTCATGAAACTCTTTAAAATACAAAAAAATGCATGAACAGATATAAGACATGTTAAGGTGAACATTTAAACATTTGTTAAGCATGTGAAGGTAGATGAAATATGTCAGAGAATGCATGAATAAGGGATTGTTTTGATAATAAGATGAAAGAGTAGAAGTTTGGTCTACCAGACAACATCAAGGCATCGTAAGAACATCAAGATCCTAAGACCACCATAACCAAGGCAACAAAAAATGCATAGGAGTCCTAGGATGGTCATGGTAGCATAAAGGGCTTACTATAATGATGTAGGTAATAAAAAATAGAAAATATGTGGAACAAGATAGAAAATACACCAAAAAGCTTGAACTTTTTCTTCTTTCCTAAAACATTGACTTTAAGCTTAATTTCTTTCCTCTTTTTACTATTATTTAACAAGAGAAACATAAAAGGAAGAAGCTTTCCAGTAATATGGTGGCTGATGGGGTATTTTACGGGCCAACATGTGTGAAAGGTTGAGTTTTTAGAGGTCTTCTAATGGTGGTTTAGGGGAGATATATGTATGGAAAAAGGTTAAAGGTGCAAATTAATGGAACAGTGTTGTTTTTAGGAGAGTTTCTGGGGTTGAAGATTGTTAGAGAATGTTTTTTTTTAGGAATTGCTATAGAGATTTTTTTTTGAGGTAGCTGGAAGTCTTTTTGAGAATGGCTAGAAGTTTTTTTATTCAATGCTTAGCCAATGCTTTTAAGAGACAAAGCAAAGGCATTTTTTATCTTTCTTTCCTGCACCAAGGGATATCTCCAGCTACTATGCTCAGCTAATTTTCTTCCTATTTGTTCTACCATGCTGAGCAGGGATGCAGAAAAGTTGTGACAACATGTAGCTAGAGATATGCCTACCATGCCTTCTTACAACCATATATTTTATGAAAGTTGTCCTTATTATTGGCTATTTGGGCTCTTAAAAGTGGTTTAAATCCGATCTAAGCCCATAGTTGAGGTTTGCAATGATTTATGATTGTTTTTTGGTGCAAAAACTTATTCAAATCAAATTTTTAGAGTTATAAAAAAGTGGCTCGAACTAGGTAAAAATACCTTGGTGTATGATACAAAACATGTTGTATCGATACACAAGGTACTTTTACCCATAAGTATCAATACAATGAGCTATGCATCAATACTAAGAGCAAAAAATGTTCCCAGTTTTGAGTCTTAGAGGCCTATATCGATTCTTTATGAATTTGTCTCAATACTCACGCTTGTGTATTGATACTTTTTGCCAAAAATCATAACTTTAGCTACTACCAAGGTCTGTATCGTTACAAACAGGCTAGGTATCAATACCACACCTTACGTATCGATACCACACCTTACGTATCGATACCTAACCCTCTTGTATTGATAGTATATGTGAAAATTCAAATTTTTATTAATAAAAATGCCTCATATCAATACTTATGCACCAATATAACTTGTGCCTATCCGTGGCTTCCCGAGTTACCTCAACTTGGTCATAAATAATGGGAAATTGATCCATGTATTCAACTAAATAACCCTATTAACACCATGAAAAGTGGCTTTTGATACCTCATTTTTATATTAATATGGCACTTACGTATTTTAGACTTTCCCAACAAAATTTTGTTGCCTGATGTCCTGTTACTTAATAGTGCCAGCGACACAGCACTCGATAGTTGGCTCTTAGCTTTTATTTCTTATTTTCTAATTTTATCATTCTTTAATTAAGATCTGGGATGCCAAAAGTTAGCCCGAAAAAAATGAGGTGTCTATAAGTACCGTGGAAAGGTTAACATAATAAGGACTAATATAAAAATATTTTAAAAATCCTATAAAATCATTTTTTGGGCAGAATTAATTCTTGGAGCTAAGTCTATCTCGACACAAGCAGCATATGTAGGGAAACAGATGCACTAAACTTTGACAAATCTTTTCGGGCTCATCCAGAATTGTTAAACATGAACAATACCTTTTTGGAAAAGAAATTTTGCAAATTTTCTAGGAAAAATATTTAAAAATTTTAGAAAAATCATTTGGCAGGCCAAAATGGACCAAATAGAATACAACACGCTGGTTCTAAAGGTTTCGAATAGCCAAGGCTCAAAAACCAAAACTCTCTCATCTTAAATGATCCAAGGGAGAATAAGACACCATTAGAAAAGGATTTCAAAGCCCTTTAAGGGAAAAATATTGGAAAATTCTAGAAAAAAACATTCATGACTTGAAAACAATTTGTTAAGCTCAAAATATGGTGCCACCGGCGTAGAAAAAAAATGAGAGTTATTTGGCATTTTTGTGTTTTTCCAAGAATAGACTTGAATATGGGACATCCGAATGTCCATGACAGAGAGAGGAGAGTAACATCGTGTCATGAGTTCATTCCACAATCCTGAAGTAGTATGAGATGATGAAACAGCCTATTAACCATGTCACTAAATAGGATATTGGACTCAAGGTCGAGGCTTAATACTTTAACAAAAGAAAACATCATTTTATTTCCATGAATCTAGAGTTAAAAGGTTTAATGTGTCTTCAAGATTGAAGGAACAATTTAATCAAAACATTAAATCTATGCTAGTCCCCATTATTTCAAGGTACTATAGACTTAACTTTGTTTTTTTTTTTTGAAAACCAAATTTTTAGCAAACAAGCAAGCATGCAAACACATAAAGATGACATTTTGGCATGGAAGAGATGACAAAAAATGTAAGAAGGTGACAAATAAAGCCAACAAAAATGATAACTATATGAATGGCCTCCAAAATCATGTTATGGAAGCTGACGTAAATATATTTAAGCAAAATGAGGCACGCTGGAATTTCCAAGACAGCATTTTTATGCCATAAGACTTATTAATATTCAAGAAAGTGCATGACCATACTTAATTCATGTTATGAAAAACATTCAAGCATGTGTTAAACATATGAAAATAGATTAAACATGATAGAAAATGCATGAATAAGGGGTTTTCAATGACAAAATGAAAGATAAGTTATCCAGCCTACAATGCAACATCAAGGTATCAAGAAAACATCAACATTCTAAGACTATCACAAATAAGGTGACAATAATGCATGAGAATCTTGTAAGGGTCATGGTAGCATTGAGAGGTCACTAAGATGATGAAAATATTGAAAACTCAAAGAATATACGAAAAGGGAAAATATACCAAAAGTTTCTAGTCTCAACCTTTTCTTTGAACAATAACTTTGAACTCACCTTTTTAGGGTTGAATAGTAAGAGGGTGATGAAAAAGAGGGGCTTTTTAGTAAGGTATGGATAAAGGGGAGTTTTGAAAAGGAATGAGTGAAATAAAGATTTTCAGAAGGACTTTTGGTGATGGATTTAAGGCGTTTCGAGAATAGCGAAGAGTTTCTTAGTTTTTGGTGGCTTTAAAATATTGAGTGAATGTTTAGAAGTGAGTGTTTTTCTTACTGAGAATGTTTTTTTGGTAGGGTTTCTATCAGTTGAGTCCAAGGTTGGCTTATATAGCCATGTGATTATGAAGACAAAATATGCAAAAAGCCAGGGCATTTTAAAGTTTTGGTATATGCACCTTATGCAGAGATCAGGTACTGTGCTTAGCTGCAAAGAAAACCCATTGCTTTTCTTAGCAAAAATAATGGATCAAGGCTACTTTATGCACCTGAGTATTGATAAAATTCAGCTTTACCCTTTGAGAAGTTGCATAATGTCATGAAATGTCCTTGCTATTAGCTATTTGGGCCTTAAAATTTCATTTAAATCCAATCATAAGCCCCAAGACGAAGCCTGGTATGAATTCTGATAACTTTTGGTGTAAGAAAGATATTTAAATTGGATTTTGGATCAATGGTGCAATGGCTGAGAATGGCTTGAAATACGTAAAAGTGCCTTTGTGCATTAATACCCATGAGTATCAATATGATGAAGTATGGATCAATACTAAGAGTAAAAAATGTTTTCAGTCTCGAGAGGCCTCTATCGATACTCTATGGATTTGTATCAATACTTAAGCTTGTGTATCGATACATTCTACCAAAAATCACAACTATAGCTACTGCCAAGGCCTGAATTAGTACAATCAAGATTGTATCAGTAAATCTTATTAGGTCTTGAGACCAAACCCCTATGTATCGATACTATACATAAACATTTAAATTTATGGCAACATAAAAGCCTTGTATCAATACTTATGTGTTGATATAACTTGCATATACTTATGGCATCCTAACTTACCTTACCTTGAATTGTGTACTCATCCGAATAATTCCAGTGACGACCTCGAATATTAACTTTTAATGCTTCATTTTTACATTTTTCTTTAATACAACCCATAGGCATTTTAGAAGTCTAAAAAATCAATAGTTATCCCTAGTTTATCTTTTATTTTCTAATACTATCACTTTTTAACTAAGTCTTGGGATGCTAAAAGTTAGCTTGGATAAAATAATGTGTTTATAGCTGCCCTTCTTTGGCTATTGTTAAGTAGTAAGAATAAGGCAAAGATAAATAGACACCATTTTGTTTAGGTAGGATGATGGTTCCCTGTGCCTACAGAACAATAGAGAGCCATATAGTATTATATCAAGATAGGCTGAATATATCTGAAAAAAAAGAAAATTTCAACGAATTTTATAAGGTTTGACCTTTCTAATAGGTTATTTCCTAGGTTTAACCCTTAAATAGGTGACACCAGCTTGTATGGGCTTAATGATAGGTAATTTCCTAAGTTTAATCATAGATAGGTTCCACTACCTTGTATGGGCTTTGACTTGATAAGCGTCCAGCTCTTTATGGACTTAGGTAGGTAATTTTCTGAGTTTGACCGTAGAAAAATGCAACCAACTTGTGTAGGCTTTAACTCGATAGGCATTCAACTCTTTATGGACTAAGGTAAGTAGTTCCTAGGTTTACCCCTAGATAGATGCTACCGATTCATATAGGCTTTGACTCAATAAGAATCCAACTTTTTGTGGACTGAGGTAGGTAGTTTTCCTGGGTTTGACCATAAAGAGATACTACTAGCTTGTGTGGCTTTTGACTCGATAAACATCTAGCTTCTTATGGACTAAGGTAGGTTGTTTCATGGGCTTGACCGCCCCAAGTGCCATTAACTTATGCAGGCTTTGATTTGATAGGCATCTAGTTCTTTGTGGACTAAGGTAGGTAAGTTTTTGGGTTTATCCTTAAATAGGTGCCACTCGCTTGTGTGTGTTTAAAAGGTTAGAGGTTCTAACCTAGAGCCTTTCGAGACTTTTAAAGTAGGAAGTCATACCTTTAGTTCTATTAATTTGGATTTCATGAGTAGGAGTTGGTACTTGAAGGATTTTAAATGTTTTATAGTGTATTAGGATACTAATGCATGTCTAAATGATGCAACGGTAATAATTTTAAAAGTCTAATCTGGTGCTCCATTGGCCTTCTTCGGATGTTTACTCTTTCATGAGTTTGATAAGGTGGCCTTTTACCCTGGGGCACTCTAGATATCTTAAGGCTTTCAATGTTTAGGTGAAAATGTCTTTGAGAAAGACTTTGAAAGTATTTAATGAAACATCCCTCGGAGAGGGTTTGGAAAACATTAAAAACATCCTCAAGAGAGGTTTCAAAAGCTTTGGTAAAATACATTCAAAAGAGACTTTAAAGTTTTTGATGAAATGTCTTTAAGAGAGGCTATAGAGGTTTATGATGAAACATCCTTAAAAGAGGCCTCGAAAGCTCTAGTAAAATACCTTCAAGAGAGGCTTTGAAGGTTTTCTAGGTTATGTCATCAAGAGAGGCTTGAAAGTTTTTGATGAAATGTCCTCCAAAAAAGCTTTGGAAAATTGTAAAAATAACCTTAATAGAGGTTTCAAAAATTTGGCTAAAATATCCCTAAGAGAGATTTTAAAGGTTTTTGAAGTAAAATCCTCAAGAGATGCTTTGAAAGTTTCTAATGAAATGTATTCAAAAAAGGCTTTGGAAAACCTTAGAAATATCCTTAAGATAGGCTTAAAAAGATTTGCTAAAGTATCCTTAAAAGAGGCTTTGAAGGTTTTTGAAGTAACGTCCTCAAGAGAGGTTTCAAAGGCTTTTGGTTGATATCATCAAGAAAGGAGATGTGCTGTATGTGATGATTATCATTTCTAGGCATGAACGCCATGTTATGTGAGTAAGTTGATAGTAATGCTTGATATCAAGCCACCCATATGCAGGGAATAATGCACGTGCATGCAAGGCAACATGGTGAATGTTCATGAATACAAATGTGCTAGAATGCAAATGCACAATAATGCAAATGCTTATGACATGGGTGCCTCCAAGGGCTTTTGGATATGAGCAAAAATGCACATGAATGCAAATGTTTGACAATATAGATGCACTTAAGTGCAAAATGCTTCTGAACGAGGGTGCACATAAATGCAATTATAGGTGGGTAAGAATATATGAGAGTGTTAGTGTTCATGTATTCACATGAGTGCGGATGCCTATGAATACAAACGCTAAGACTAGCCATTATTGATACAGAGCTTGAAGTAAAGTGTATGTTAATAAGTGATGCCCAAATGTCTATACGAATGATGCATATTTTCATAAAGGATGACTTGTCTACTTCTAAAGGTGTAAAGGTTGATACTGTAGCTAATTTTTTTTTAATCTAGCTTAGCTTTCCTATCCTTTCTTTGATTAAGAAGCATTCTAATCCTAGTTTTACCCATGATTGGAAAAGCTATTGCCCTTTTTGTTTAAAATGCTCACTCAATGAAAACTTGCCAATTGGCATGATATTTGAGTCTCTTGAAGACTATTGATCTACAGTTAGAAAACTTTTTAAATGGCAACTAGGATTTTCAAGAAAGTTTAAAGATAAGTGAAATGAATTCCTTATTTTTTTAACCTCACGAATGGAACAATCCTTATGAATTCCTTAAAAACCAAATAAATTTGAAATTCTTTTAAACCTCTCATTAGTGATACTTTGATCGGCACCAAGATTGGCCATGATGGTTTAAAGATTATGAGGCTGATCTGGAAATGTGAGGAATGTAATCCTAAGAATGGATCCCTCTAAAGATGGCACCGTGGAGATGTTCATGGATCTCTTTGGAATGATGGTTTCATTGTCAAGATCATAGTAACCTATGACTAGCATTAAAAATTCACTATTTCGCTCTAGATTACATATTTGGGTTTTTACCCTAGAGCCTCAATCTTTTTGTTTTTTTATTTCTTTTTTTGATTGCATCATCATGATTATTAAAAAGGCCCAAAATTTATGAAAATAAGAATCTCTCGAAGAATGAGTTCATCAGTTAACATGGCCATGTTTGATTAAAATCGACTTTTTAAGGACCATAAAGTAGGTCACAGCGAATGGTTTTAAAGGGAAAGGTATAAAGGCCCAAAATATGGCATTTAAAGGTGATTGGATCAAAGATCATTTTATTTTGTTAGGGTATTAATATTTTTGTTTCCTGATCTTCTATGATTTTTCTTTTTTCTTCTTTCCTTTTTCTTTTTCTTTCATTTTTCATTATTGGAAAGAATTTTAGACTTTGGAAACTTTGCACATTTCCTATTTGCCCTTTAATGTTGAGTGCTCTCAGAATTATAAAGTGGGATATTCGTCCCCATGCTCCTTAAACAAGTTTCCCTTCCCCCCAATATGGGAGGTGATCTTTGATTAGGATTTCAAAAAAATGAATTTATTAGGCTCAAAAGGGTAGTAAAAAGAAAGTTCTTCTAATTTGAGAGAGTATGATGAATAATGGCCATTTTCATCTCAAACATGACTTTATGAACCTGAAGAAACATTTCTCAGAGAAAGTTCCTTTAAAGACATTTTGGACCTTTTAATCACATGATGTTGCATTTAATTTTCAATTTTCTTATTTTTTAAAAAAGCATGCCTTAGTTCCCTTTTTTACCATTTTTTTACTTTACACACTTGGGCATACCCTATTTTGTTTGCCATTGATAGGAAATCAAATGATGCTAAGGTTCAAGATGCAAGAAATGTTCTGCATTGATAAAAAATCTGAGTTCCATGATATCAAGATGATAGGAAAGAACTGGGGACAAGGTCATATAGGGTCCCAAAAAGTACCTTGGGGAAGGTCTTTGGGAAATAGTTTGAAGTGGGAGAATTAGGGATGAAGAGGTCATGATGAGGACTTAAAAAATGTTTCGAGAAGAGCTTTTAGGGTTATTAAAATGAAAGAAGAAAATAAAGGACTAACAGGTTATGGTAGGGACATAGTTTAATTCCCAAAGGGTTTATAAATTCAAAAAGATTGGCTTTTATCGTTCCTAGTCTAAGTCAAATTTTTGTTTATTTCAAAGTTCTGGTGTGGCCAAGTGGTAAGCTGACTCCTTGAAGTTTTAGGACTTATGATTAGTCAGTTTTATGCATGGAGACTTGAAAGAAAAATGAAGAATGCAAGCAATCACTAGCATTCTTAAGACTTTTAATATCACCTTTCATCATATATGTGATCTAAATTTCAAAACATGTTAGTTTTATGGAAAATAACATTTTAAAGACAAAAAATTTTAACATGAAGTATGCTAAATTGAAATTTCTCCATCATCTTAGGTTTATGCATCTTATTTCACACTTGATCAAGATCCAGCTACCCTACTTCAATCAATCATTACACTTTTCTCTTTAAAGCCCTACATTCTTCTGTAGAATGACTTATGCATCCTCTATGATATCTGTAAGCAATGGTGTTATAACCTTTTGGGTAAAATGGCTTTATAGGTTTAGAGTAGATTAGGGCACCTAACCGATCCTAGATAAGTCAAAAAAGTAATTCAGTGTATGATATTGGGATTGATTTTATGAGGGTTCCATCCTTCCTATCTGTTGTCATTTTTTAGCACTCTCTAAGCCTTTTGGTTAATAGGTTAATCAATTGAGGTCTTAGATGCTAAATTGTGCACTAGAAGAGATGCTAGCAGGTAAAAACTTAAGTATGAATTTGATGCAAGACTACCCCTAAAGGGGTGAACCATTTGGTTTGTAGTGTATGGATGGTGAAAGGTAAAATCCTTTGTCGGCTACTTGTCAAAGGTTAAAGCTTAGACCTTTTCTCTTTCATCTGTAATTATTTTCCTTCGTTTAATGTGAAATAGCTTTTTTTCCCAAGTTTTTCATTTTTGATTGCATTCTCGATCATTTTCCTAGACAAGATCAAATTAGCAAAGTTTCTTATTGCATTCCCTATAAACTTGTCATAAAAAGGGCATGTAGCATTTCTATAAAGCATGTGGTCATCTCTTTCTCGTTTAATGGTGGATGTACTAGTACTGCCTCTTTCTTCTATCTTTGGGCATATTGCTTGAAGGTCTCAGTAGGCTTTTTCTTCATGTTTTTAAAAGATAATCTATGGGGTACCTATTAGAAATGTGCTTGTACCGGTCCAAAAAGGTTTTAACCAGATCAACTCATGTTTGGATTTTAGTTTATTCTAGCTTATTATGCCATCAACCAATTACCCTGGTCAGACTATCTTGAAAGTAATGAATTAGAAGTTTTTCATTCTCTTCATACTCGACCATCTTTCGACAAGACATCCAAATATAGGCAGTCATATTTGTGGTCCTACTGTATTTTTGAAACTCGGGTACATTAAACTTCAGTGGGATGATGAGGTTAAAAACCAAGCCTAGAGATTTGGCATCCATGGTTTCAAATTTGTCATTCTTCTTGATTACACTAAGTCATTTTTCTAGCTGTGGTATTTGCTAAGGTCTTTTATAGTTTCTAAAGGTTGGACACCTTTAGGTTCCTCTTGCTCCTTAGGGTCTTTTAGATCAAGTAATGACTGATAAACTAAGGAAGATTTAGGATTTGCCCTATAAAATCTAGAATGCTTAGGTGCTGTAGCTAGATTTATGTGGATAATCGGTTGCATCAGTGGAATTGGTGTTGTGTGAGGTTATTGCTCTTGGATTGCTTCCTCTTGGATGGGTGTAACTTTGATGCTACTCGTTAAGTGATCTTTGGAATTTGTTGACCCTTTTCTAATATTAGTTACACTAGCTTGCCCCTTTTCCTTTATGGAGTCGATAATATCTTTTTGAACATGGCTATCTGAGCTTGCAGTTCCTTATTTTTACAAAGCATGCACTCTTGATCTTTTTTATGCATAAGCTTGAATCTTTTAATTCTAGCTGAATACTCATCTCCCATGATTAACAATGTTAGTCTTCTTTTGATACCTCTCAAGGAATAATAAGCTTCTTTTAGAAAGTTCTGGCACTCATGCAAGCCACCATTCTACAACTTCAGGTTCATGAACTAGGTATGGAAGTATGCATACATGTATGCAAATGAGTGCAATGAGGATGTAAATGTATGGTATGAAAATATGTCATGAGCATGAAAGTGTTATCATGGAAATCTTCCTTTAGGATTGCAAATAGTATTATTAATGGTAGGTGGAATGCATGAGATAGACGATCTTGCATCCCTACAGCACCGACCATAGTAGAATGGACCATGAGGGGAAAGAATCCACAGAAATGGACTAATTATGCCTTAAAACTTATCAAGGAAATATGATGCTGATGGGGTGAAGATCCTGTAGGCACTATGGTGTTCATTTGCCATTGCCCTATGTCAACTGTCTCTACATGTTTGATGCAAGAAATGATGCATGTGACATAAACATGAAACAATAAGGTAGTGTAGGGTTAAAAAATATTGGTAAAAAGAAGAGAAGCAAAAAAAAGTAAATCACAAAAATTGCCTTGATAGTAGGTGGCATGATGCTTAAAAGCAAACACGACAAATGATGACAAACGAACAGCCTAATGGCTTGTCTAGGTTAAAATCACCTTTAGCAAAGTGACATAATACCTTGAAAGGATAGGACTAACCAATTAATTAGTGATGTTCGTTCATGAACATCTATGGCAAGTAAATGTTAAGCCATCATTCGAACGACATGATAGGATACTTTGGTCAGATATAACTATTTTAAGATGGCATTATAGGTAATGGCTTTTGCTTGTCATCACCTATTTATTAAAGAGGATTTACCGCCGAACATAATGGCATGTCCTAAAGCAATGATCATGAAAATAAAAATGACAAATATGGATGACAATGTTCACCTATCATCTCTCATGTAACCATGGTATACAGGAGTAAAGGTTTCCCTAAGTGATCCTACTCTCCATGTTGTTCTAGCAGTAATCTGATATGGTTTAACATGTTAGCGCTCGTAGGGTTTACTATATGGGTTTAAGTTGATGCCTAATTCAGTATCTGGTCATTCCTTCATCCGATAAGAACAGTCGAGGCACCTTGATCCTAGGCTCATCGTAAGTGTGGCAGAATAGGGTTTGACTTAGTGAATGTATTTTCCTAGGCAAACGCGGAGGGGTACTTATGAGAGACATAGATAATTTACACCCCAAAAGGTTTTGCCATGTCATGCGAAGGGTTACTTATGAAGGCGGATGGCTCACTTCCTCTTAATAATTAGGATTCTAACCACACCATGGTATTTGGTGGGAATATAATGCAAATGCAAGTAAATGGTGTGTGTCTGGGAAACAACCAAACCTTATTGTTTTACCCTATATTACCATGCTTATTTACATTAACATTTATTCGGGAATGGAGTAGTCCCTAACAATCACAAAAACAAAGCGATGAAAAGTAAAAGGTTAAAAGATAAAAATAAAAAGGAATTATAACTAAATAATAACGAAAGTCGAAAAGTCAAAGATTATGTAAGGCATAACTGTCATGGCCTAACTCTCTAAGTGGTCCCTAGTGGAGTCACCAAGCTATCACCACATGCCCTCCTTTAAAACTTCAGACGATCCAAAGGGCTTAACACGAGTGACTCAAAAAATGTACAATAGTGATGGTGGTCAAAGCTTTGAGTTATTCCATGATCTAGATTTGGATTAGGCATAGTAACTCGAAAAGGAAAGAGACCGTTAGGCAAACTGCTCATCCAACTAGTCTCAAATGGCCACTATGAAATGGCCATAAACTTAGAATCACCAATGATTTCGGACTAGGTAGGATTGGCTGCCTAGTGAAGTAATATTTTAAGTTACAAAACTTGAAACATTGAATTTAAGGTATACAAAGTCCAAAGATTCATTGGTTGGGTTCAGGAGTTGGTTACGCGTGGGAAAGGATTAGCACCCCCATGATGCCCGAAATCAGTACCCACTAACTAGGTTTCACTTTAA
Organism: Adansonia gregorii; assembly: GCA_038382025.1. Lineage (NCBI taxonomy): Eukaryota > Viridiplantae > Streptophyta > Magnoliopsida > Malvales > Malvaceae > Adansonia > Adansonia gregorii. Next base: position 27,835 of record JBBYHO010107541.1, on the reverse strand, counting down.
TTTCGACTTAATCAATTCCATTTGGCATTATTTACATATAATCCTCTTTTTAAGCACGAAGTTTTGGTAAAAAATGTAAATCCAGGTTTTGAAATAAGATTTATGCCACATATGTATCGTAGAGGTAGAGATTTTTTACGAAAATAATTTTCAGATTAAGTTTTTTAAAATTTAGATATTCCATATTAGGCACTTGAGAGATATTAACACAAAACAAAACCTTGTAACTTTTATTGGAAAACAAGTGATAAATATGAATGCACAATAGTCACTACTAAAAGAAAATGTATCAATGTGACAAAAAAATAATAATATCATAAACAAAATACCCACAAAAAATAATGTAAAAAGGAGGGATAATCAGAATATATCTCATAATTATCTTTGATCATTGAATAATAACCAAGGTGACAATTTAGAGATGGGATTAGATTCAATGGTGATTTGAAAAATGAAAAGGATTTCAATCAAAACAATCTAGGGGATCTAAAAGACAAAAAAATTTTGGATTTTTTGAGATAAAAACAAGGTTGAGGTATCCCTTTAGAGTGGTAGGGTTAGAGTATCCCAAACAATAAAGTTATGAGAATAATTAGAAGAGAAAATTTTAGCTTTTACTGAAAAAAAGGGTTGGAGTATCCCCAAGAATGAAAATTTTTTATGATTTTAGAAAATAATTAGAAACCTCGACTAAATTTGAGAGAGAAAATTCAAGTTTCTTCGTAAAAAAATAGGGTTGGAGTATCCCTTCAGAGTAATGGGATTAAGATACCCCTAAAAATGCAACTTTTTGACATTTTAGACAAAATTTTTTTAAAAAAAGGGATTTTGAAAATAGAAAGCCAAGAATTTTATAAAATATATTTTATGTCTTAAGCCTTGATACAAGCCTTAATTGTGTAACAAGAATCGAATGCATTTCAAGATATTCGAATGTCTCTATTAAGGCATTTTAGAATTAGATTAAAAACAGGGGACAACATCACATCATCCTCTTTACTAAATTTATTCAGGGTGCATCGAAGGCTTTAAGGGTTAAATGAGTTACCATTGCAAAGGTAACTCGATGAGGACTAATATAAAAATATTTTTAAAATATCAAAAAATCATTTTCTAGGCGAAATTAATTCTTAGAGTTAGGTCTATATTGACACTAGAAGCATATGCAAGGGGAAAATATGCAGCGAACTTTGAAAAATCATTTTAAGCTTATCCAGCATCATTAAATCATGAATGATAGCTTTTTGGAAAGAGATTTTGCAAACTTTCTGGAAAAATATTTAAAAATTTTAGAAAAATAATCTATCGGGCCAAAATGGCCTAAATAGAATATAGCATACAAGCTTTAAGGGTTTCAAATAGCAAATATTTGAAAAATCATAACTCCCTTATCTTGAATGATTCGAAGGTGAATAAGACACCGCTGGAAAGATGCCTTTTAGGGGAAAATATAAAAAAATTCTAGAAAACTCATTCATGACTTGAAAATAATTTTTCAAGCTTGGGCTATGGTGCCTCTAAAGCAAAAATAAGGGAGCTACTCGATATTTTCGAGTTTTTTCAAGGATAAACTTCAATCTAGGATGTCCAAACGTCTATGATTGAAAGGGACAAGTGACATGGGCATCATGAGTTCATTCCATAATCCTAAAGTTGTTTGAGATGATGAAACAACCCATTGAACATTTCACTAAAGAGGTTATTAGACTTAAGATCAAGGCTTAAAACTTTAACAAAAGAAAAAAAACATTTTATTTCCATGAATATAGACTTAAAAGGTTTAATTTGTCCCTAATATTAGAGGACCCATTTAATTAAAACATTAAATCTATGCTAGTCCCCATATTTAAAGGTAGCATAAACTTAACATAGGAGTTTTTTTTTTTGAAAATCTGATTTTTAGCAAATAAGCAAGATGCAAACATATAGAGATAACATTTTAACATGGAAGAGATGACAAAAAATGCAAGGAGGTGGCAAATAAGGCAAATAAAAGTGATAACACTATGGATGGCATAAAATCATATTATAAAAGATGACATAAACATTTTTAAGTAAAGAGAAGCATGCTGGAATTTTCAAGACAGCATTTTTATGCATGAGGCACCTTAATATCCAAGAAAGTGCATGAACATACTTAATGCATGTTATGAAAAAGCATTCAAACACATGTTAAACATATGAAAATAGATGAAACATTAAGAAAATGCATGAATAAGGCCTATTTTGATGGCAAAATAAAAGGTAAGATATTTGGCCTACCATGCAACATCAAGGCATCAAGGGAACATCAACATCCTAAGACTACCATAAATAAGGTAGCAACCGTGCGTAGGAATCTTAGAAGGGTCATGGTAACATAAATAGGTCACTAAGATGATGAAATTGTTAAAAAGTTAGAGAATATGCAGAGTCAAGTGGGAAAATATACAAAGTTCAAGTTTCAAACCTTTCTCTGAGTAGCAATTTTGAGCTCACCTTTCTAAGGTTGAACAATGAAAAAGTGATGAAAAGAAAGGGCTTTTTAGTTGGGTATGGATAATAGAGTTTTGAAAGGGAATATTGGTGAAATAGAGGTTTTGGAAAGACTTTTAAGGATGGCTTTTAGGGGTTTCAAGAATGGAAAAAAGTTCCTTGGTTTTTTATGGCAAGGGAATATTAAAGGAATGTCTGGAAGTGAGTGCATTTCTTGTTGATAATGTTTTTCTTTTTTTTTTTTGTAGGGTTTGTCAACTGAGTCCAAGGTTAGCTTATATAGCCATGCAACTATGAAGACAAAAGATACAAAAAGCAAGGGCATTTTGGGGTCTTATTGCATGTACCTCATGCAGAGATCAGGTATTACGCTCAATTACCATGTGAACCCATTGGTTTGCTTAGCAAAAATAATGGATGAAGGCTGCTTTATGCAGCTAAATATTAAGAAAATTCAGCCTTATCTTTTGACAAATTGCATAATGTAATGAAACATCCCTTTTCTTTGGCTATTTGGGCCTCAAAATTTTGTTTAAATCTAGTTACAAGCCCAAAGACTCCTGGTATGAATTTGATGATTTTTGGTGCAAGAAACATGTTTGAATTGGATTTTGCATCAGTAATGCAATGGTTAAAAATGCTTGAACCAAGCAAAAATGCCTTCGTTTATAAATTTATACCAAGGTTATGTATCAATAACAAATGGCTCAAACTAGGCATAAATGTTGTGTATCGATAACAAGGCAATTTTTACCCTTGAGTCTCGATACGATTAAGTATGTATCGATGCTAGGAGCAAAAAAATGTTTCTATATCTCGAGACTTAAAGGCCTTTATCGATACTCTATGGATTTGTATCGATACTCAAGCTTGTGTATCAACACATTTTGCTAAAAAATCACATCTATAGCTACTACCAAAGTCTGTATCAATACAATCATGATGGGTATCGATACATCTCATGAGGTCTCGAGACCAAATCCCTATGTATCAATGTTACACATAAAAATTCAAATTTTTGGTGATGTAAAAACCTCTTATCAATATTTATGTGCTCATATAACTTACACGTACTTGTGGCTTCTTGAGTTACCTTACCTTACTTGTGTACTCATCTGAATGACCCTAGTGACACCTCGAATATTGACCTTTGATGCCTTATTTTTACATTTTTCTTTAACATGACCTATAGGCATTTTAGCCATCCTAAAAATGGCACCTAAAATTTATCCTTAATTTATTTTTAATTTTATGATTCTATCACCTTTCAACTGAGTCTTGGGATGTCAAAAGTTGGCCTAGACAAACTAAGATGTCTATAGCTACCTTTCTTTAGTTATTGTCGAGTATTAAGAATAGGGCAAAGACAAATAGACACCATTTTGTTAGGGTAAGATGATGGTTTTATGTGCTCATGGAAAAATGGAAAACTATTTAGTATTCTTTTGAGATAGGCCAAATATATCTAAGAAAAGAAATTTTAATGAGTTTCATAGGGTTTAACCTCCCTACTAGGTTGTTTCCCAAATTTTAACCCTTAGATAGGTGCCAATAGCTTATGTGGGCTTTGAGGTAAGTAATTTCCTTGGTTGGACCATAAATAGATGCTATCAACTTGTATAGGCTTTAATATGATAAGCATCTAGCTTTTTATGGACTAAAGTAGGTAATTTCCTAAGTTTGACCCTCGATAGGTGCCACTATCTTGTGTGGGCTTGGACTAGATAAGCATCAACTTTTTGTGGACTTGGTACATAGTTTCTTGGGTTTGGCCCTAGACAAATACCATAGGCTCATTGGGCTTGGACTTGATTGGCATCCAGCTCTTTACGGACTGAGGTAGGTAGTTTTCCTAAGTTTGACCATAGACAGATGCCACCATATTATATGGGCTTTGACTCGATAAATGTCCAACTTTTTATGGACTAAAGTAGGTTGTTTCTTGGGTTCAACCATAAACAAGTGCTACCAACTTGTATGGGCTTTGACTCGATAGGTGCACAGCTTTTGGTGGACTAAGGTAGGTTATTTCCTAGGTTAACCCAAGATAGATGCCATAAGCTTGTCTGAGCTTTGATTCGATAAGTGTCCAACTTTTTATGGATTGAGGTAGGTAAATTTCTAGGTTTACCCCAGATAGGTGCAGCCAGCATGTATGGGCTTTGTAAGGTCAGAGGTTCTGACCCAGAGCCTTTCACGGCTTTTCAAAGTAGGAAGCCATACCTCAAGTTCTATTAATTTAAATTCTATGTGTAGGAGTAGGTACTTGTACAATGTTAAATGTTTTATAATGCATAAGGATAAGAATGCATGTCTAAATGATGCAAAAGTGATTATTTTAAAAGCCTAATTTCGTGGTCTATTTGGGCCTTCTTCGACTATTTGCTTTTTCATGAGTTTGATAAGATGGCCTTTTGCCTTAGGGTCTGTCAATCTCGTTCTAGATGTCTAGAAGCTTTGAATGTTAAGGTGAAAATATCCCCAAGAAAGGCTTTGAAAGCATTTAATGAAACATCCTTAAGAGAGGCTTTGAAAAACATTGAAAACATCCTTATGAGAGGTTTTCAAAACTCTAGTAAAATATACTCAAAAGGAGCTTTGAATACTTTTGATGAAATCTCTCAATATAGGGTCCCCGACCCCGACCCCTATTGTTATAGTTCACGAATGCGCCATGGATCCCCGAATACTTAGGTTGTTTTTCATTTTTTTATTTTTTTATTTTTTATTATCGAATACTTAGGTCATTTTTTTAATTTTTAAAAAAATAAAAAAATAAAAAACAACCTAAGTATTCGGGGATCCATGGGGCATTCGTGAACTATAGCAATAGGGGTCGGGGTTGGGGTTCGAGGTAGGAGTGGGGATCTGGGGTCTGGGGTTGAGGGTCGGGGGTCGGTGGTGTAATAATGGATGCATGTATAGGTGCATTTTTTTTATGAAACATCCTTAAAAGAGTCTTCAAAAGCTCTGGTAAATTATCCTTAAGAGAAGCTTTAAAGGTTTTTCGAAATAACATCCTCAAGTGAGGCTTTGAAAGTTTTCGATGAAATATCCTCGAGAGAAGTTTTGGAAACTTTAGAAATATCCTTAAAAGTGGCTTCGAAAGCTTTGCTAAAATATCCTTAAGAAGGGCTTTGAAGGTTTTTAAAGTAACATCCTCAAGAAAGGCTTTGAAGGCTTTTTGTTGACAACCTTAAAAAAAGAGATGTGATGTATGCCATGAATGTCATTTTTAGGCACAAAAACCATGTTATGTGAGTAAGTTGATAGTAATCCTCGGTATCAAGATGCCATGCACATGGAATGATGCACATGCATGCAAGGCAAAATGGTGAATGTTCATGAATACAAATATGTTGGATGCAAATTCACGTGAACACAAATGCTTGTGAGATGGGGTGCGATCGAGTGCTACTAGACATGAGCAGAAATGCATGTGAATGCAAATGCTTGCAATTATGGATGCATCTAAGTGCAAAATGCTTTTGAATGAGGGTGCGCATAAGCATGATTATAGGTGGGTGAGAATGCATCAGAGTGTTAGTGTTCGTGTATTCACATGAGTGCTGATGCCTGTGAGTGCAAATATCAAGACTAACCATTATCAGTATGAAGCTTAAAGTGAAGTGTATGTTAATGAGTGATGTTCAATTGCATGTGAACGGTGCCTATTTTCATGAAGAATGGCATGTATATTTACCCAGGGTGTAGAGGTTGAGACTATAACTGGCTCCTTTTTGAGTCTAGGTTACCCTTTTTTGATGGCTCCTTTCTTTGATTAAGAAGCTTTCTAATTCTAATTTTACCCCATGATTGGAAAATCAATTGTCCTTTTTGCTTAAAATGTTCATTTGACATAAACTCACGAGCTGGCATGATCTTCAAGTCTCTTAAAAACTACTGATTTATGGTTAAAAGATTTTTCAAATGGTAACTAGGTCTTTTCAAAAAACGTTTGGGGATATGTGAAATGAATTCCTTGATTTTCTAAGCTCATGGATGGACCAATCCTTGTGAATTCCTTGAAAACCAAACAAATTTCATATTCCTTTAAGCTTCGCACCATTGATACTTTGTTCGGCACCAGGATTGGCCATGATCTATTTAGGATTATGAGATAGATCTAAAAAGGTAAGGAATGTAATCCTAAGAGTTGATCCCTTTAAAGATGACATTTTGGAGAAGTTCATGGATCTCTTTGGAATGATGATTTCCTTGTCAAGATCTTGATAACCCTAAAAGTGGCATTGAAAATTTATTATTTCACTCTAGAGAGTACTCATTTGTGTTTTCACCCTAGCCTCAAGATCAAGGCTTAATACTTTAACAAAAGAAAGCATACTTATGGAAAATGACTTCAAAAATCTATGACTAGCAAATAAGGCGAATGAAAATGATAACTATATGAATGGCATTAAAAATTATGTTATGGAAGATGACATAAACATATTTAAGCAAAGAAAAGCATACAGGAATTTTCAAGACAACATTTTTACGTCATGAGACTCTTTAATATGTAAGAAAGTGCATGAATATACTTAATGCATGTTATGAAAAAAAATACGAGCATGTATTAAACATATGAAAAAAGATGAAACATGATAGAAAATGCATGAATATGGGGCTGTTTTGATTATAGAATGAAAGATAAGATATTTGGCCTACCATACAACATTAAGGCATTAAGAGAACATCATTATCCTAAGACAACCGTAAACAAGGTAGTAATAATGCATAGGAATATTAGAAGGGTTATGATAACATAGAGAGGTCTCTATGATGATGAAAATGTTGAAAAATTAGAGAATATACAGAGTCAAGTAAGGAAAATATACCAAAAGTTTCAAATTTCAACTTTATCTCTAAGTAGTAACTTCAAACTCACTTTTCTAAGGTTGAACAGCAAAAAAATGATAAAAAAAAAAGGGCTTTTTAGCTAGGTATGGATATAAGGAAGTTTTGAAAGGGAATATGAGTGAAATAGAGGTTTTCAAAAGGACTTTTGTGATGGCGTTAAAAGGTTTCGAGAATAAAAAAGAGTTTCTTGGTTTTTAGTGGTTAGAGGATATTGAGGGAATGTGTAAAAGTGAATATTTTTCTTGCTAAGAATTTTTTTATGGTTTCTATCAGCTAGATCCAAGGTTGGTTTATATAGCCATGTGACTATAAAGATAAAAAATGCAAAAAGCAAGGGCATTTTAGGGTTTTAGTATTATGCTCAAGTGCTATGCAAACCCATTAGTTTGCTGAGCAAAAATCGTGGATCAAGGCTATCTTATGCAGCTGGGTATTAATCAGCCTTAACCTTTGACAAATTGCATAATATCATGAAATGTCCTTTGTCATTAGCTATTTTAGCCTTAAAATTTTGTTTAAATCTAATCACAAGCCCAAAAATGAAGCTTGGTATGAATTTGATGATTTTTGTCACAAGAAACATGTTTGAATTTAATTTTGCATATATGGTACAATGGTTGAAAATAGCTTGAACTAGGTAAAACTGCCCTTGTATCAATACAAAACATTATGTATCAATACATAAGACAATTTTTACCTATAAGTATCGGTACAATGAAGCATGCATTGACACTAAGAGCGAAAAATGTTTTCAGTCTCGAGACTTAGAGGCCTGTATTGATACTCCATGGATTTGTATCAATATTTTGCCAAAAATCACAACTATTGCTACTGCTAAGGTCTATATTAATACAATCAAGATGGGAATCGATACATCTCTTTGAGACCAAACCCCCATGTATCGATACTACAAATAAAAATTCAAATTTTTGGCAACGCAAAAGCCTTTTATCAATACTTATGCACCAATATAACTTGCACGTACCTGCGCTTTCCTGTGTTACCTTACCTTGACTTGTGTACTCATCCGAATGACTCTTGTGACACCCTAAAAATTAACCTTCGATGCTAATTTTTACATTTTTCTTTAATATGACCTATAGGCATTTTAAACCTCGCAAAAGAAAATTTTTTCCCCTGGTACCATGTATGTTGCCTAATTATGCTTGGGGACATGGCACTCGGTAGTCGTCCCCAGTTTATTTTTTATTTTTGATTATATCACCTTTCAACTGAGTCCTGGGATGCCAAAATTTGGCCTGGACAAAATAAGGTGTCTACGCGCACTAATGTGACTTGCACGTACATTAGGCTCTCTAAATACCTCACTTTAGTAAGAAAAAATGCTCATCTGAATGACTCCAAGGATACCCAAGATAATAACCTCTGATGCCTTGGATGATGGCTCAATCAAAAAAGGGTGTCTATAAATGGGCCTTGTTCCAAAGGCCCTAGCCTAAATAAAGCTGAGATCTTTTAAATGGTTGGGGTTGAATAAGAAACACCAATATAAGGGATCACAAAAGTCTATTGGGGCTCGAACCAATTGTTCATTCATCTGTATTTTGAAATGAAGAATAATCTATTCATATTTCTCTATAAATCGGGTCTGTTTTGCATTCTCTCAATGGTTGAATATCTCAACCAACTTTTTTAGATTATTCTAATGTAAATCTAGATGACTGATCTTTGGTAGCTCTAACACGAAATCCTTTGGTATGCAATCCCCATGCTCCTTTTAGTTTTACTTGGACTCAGTATGAACTTCCTCAAATGTTTTGGAAATAACCACTACATAAACTTGTTCAGCAATAAAGTCTGATTAAAATTTAAATAAGCTGAAATTCTATTCTAAAGCATGCGTCCCTATATGCATATGAAAAATACACCAAGAAAAAAATGAACAAAAAAAAAAGAATAAGTGAGTTGGTGTCCATAAGAATTAATAAATCTAAATAATAATAAAATTTTAAAAAGAAAAAGCATATAATATTAATTATCTAAGTAAACACAAATATTCAAACAAAAAGACAAAGAGAAGAAAAAGGTAAATTTATCCCTTCATGTGTCTCTAATTTTTGGTGACATCTAAAATTGGGCATGACTTTCGTTAAGAAGTTAGTGTGGTTTACTATACACAATTTGGGTCAAACATCTAAGTTAGTTCTCGAATTCTCTAAGCCCAAAAAGGACTAATAAGGTCCTTTGTCCTTGCCTATCACAAATTTATATAGATAGGGTTTTAATTTGAGTGGGAGCATCTTCCAAGCCTATAGAGGCTAATACTTTGAGAAGGTGTAGGAATTTACACCCATTAGGCTTTTCACTAGTTCAGACAGAAGCTAACACCCCAGAAGGCAGAGCTACTACACCTCTACTTAAAATATTAAGTACCTTATACCCCTTCTAAAGATTTGGAAGAGAGACTATGACACATGCACTCAGTGGGTACAAAGGGATAAACAAACCTTCCTATGACATAACATTAAAATAAAAACCTATCCTAAATTCCCCTACAAAACACTATAAGGGAAACAAAAAGATGAGAAATATATAACAGACTTTAGTTAGTGAAAAATATGAGAAATATATAATGGACTCTACATATAAATCAACAAAAAGACATTTTTATTTTGAAAATCGAGAATTATAATTAAATACCAATTGAAATTGAATTAATCAAAATTTAATTAATATTAGTTAATTTTAGGCTTTAATCTCTAACTAGTCCCCAACGGAGTCACCAAAGCTGTCTCAATGTGCTAGGGATACAAATCCTGACCAGGCCAACTTAAAATGTAGATGTACCCCTTGTTCCTATATATATCTATATATCATTATTCTTTTATTTTTAAGGTCCATACCATTATTGCTATTCTTATTTTCGGGGATTAAGCTATCAAGATGAATTGCTCACTCAACTTAACACTAAATAGTAGATGAAATGACCATTTATATTAGAGTTGTCACCAATCTATTTTGGCTAGATGAGATTAGTCACCTATTAGAGTTTGTATTTTGAGGGTTATGACACTTTTGAAAACAAACTCTAAGGTCTACGATAATATCAGAGTATTAAAAGATCCAGGAGTCAGTTACAATCATGAGTAAAGATCGATCCTCTCATGACACCTGATAATTAAGGCCTTATTAATCATGTCTTAATGCAAATTTTTTATTTTTATTCAATTTCAATATTTGGTATTTAATTATGATTCCCATATTTCAAAATCTTCTTGATCTAAATTTATTATTCTGTTTGAGAAATCAAGTTTTTAATATGTTTAAAAAATCAAAATATCTTTTGTACCCGACTAGATAGCTGGAGGAACATAAAAGGTCAAAATATCTTCCATACCTCATTGGAGAACCCAAGGACTATAAAAGGTTTAATTTTAACAATCAAAATCTCTTATGTATCCCACCAAAGAATCAAAGGAATATGAAATCTTTAATTTTAACAATCAAAATCTCTTACTTATCCCATTAGAGAATCGGAGGAATATGAAAGGTTTTATTTTCATAAAATTTGAAAAATCTTGATTTTTACTTTAAAAAAATACTTATTATTAAAATAATCTGTATAGTCCCTCTCATATACTGAAAAAATTTTTCTTATTATTTTAATTCAAAGACATTACCTTAATTTAAAATTTTTAATTTTATTTAAATAATGACATAAAAATTCTTAAGACCTACTTTAGACAAAACGTACTAAACTAGACTCTAAAGATCCTTAATTTGGTTTAAATGACCAACATGTCCTCTAAAGTGCACTTTCATCATGAAAGCATCCTAGTGACCCTAAACGACTCGATTTTAATTACTAAAATGCCTTTAAGGTATACTGTTAATGTGAAAGTATCTTGGTATCCCTAAAGGATTAAATAATATTATAGAAAGCCAAACCTATCGTACTGTGTACTTTCGACATGAAAGTATTCTGGTAATCATATAAGACTCAGGTAAGATTACTAAAGTAACCCTAAGGTTTACTTTGATATGAAAATATCCTAGTAACCTAGAGAACTCTAATACACCAGAACATGACAGTTATACCCTAAATAGATAACTTTGATACCAAATTTGACCTAAAATGCGAAAATTGCTAATAAGTCAATAAATTTCAAAATTACATCCCATACCCTATTGAAGAGCCGAAAGAATGCTAGAAACACTCCACAATGACCAAAACACCCTAAACGTGAAATTTAAAGTAAAGAATAACCATTTCAACCCTAAAATGCTAACTTTGCTTAACAGACTTAAATTTTTTTTTTCAATTTAGTCGCTGCATGAAATCAAATCAGAAATAAACATTAAGCACATCAAATGTTGAAGAGGACTGGCTGCTACATTATATGCATGCTAATGGGCCAAGTATGTTTCTCATTATAGTTTACCTTTATATTTTCTATGGTCTATATCATGTGAGTTATAGCAATCCTAGGGAATTTGTTCGGTGCCTCAAAGTTGTAATCTTCCTATTAATGATTGTGATAGGTTTTATATGATACACATTTACGTGGGGTTAGATAAGCTTTTAGGGAGCTATAGTAATTACAACCTTAGCTAGCGCCATACTTGTAGTAGGGGAGGTAAGGCTAGAAAAAAGGAGTGATCCGTCTCATATGCGAGATAAACTAGCGCATAGTAAGCATTTGTAGCAAATAGATAGGGTCTGAGGTCACAGGGTGGCGTGCTTCCTTAGAGATTCCTGTTTTTTATTCATTTATATGTGTCTAGAGAAAAAAGCAAGGTCACTCAAAAAATAAGGAAAGAATCGAACCTCTCATCTCATAAAGCACTCAACAATTCAACTGAGAAAACTTGAGCATAAGAGGGGACACTCAGTCAGACTTTCCATATGGCAATTAACTATTTCCTCATATGAAAGCAAAGCATAACATATGTGCCATTTAATAGCACTCAAGGGATCTCGGCGAACAGAGCTGAAATCTTATGCAGTTTCATATTTCAAGGAGCCATGAAAGTTTAGCTAAAATCTTATGCCAAAGTGGCACACATATGCTTCCAAACATGGTTTCCTGCCCAAGCTACTTACTGATGGAGTGTATGGTGTATATTCCAGTTGTTGTACAATTATAAGCCTTTTTTTCTTTTTGGGTTGCAACTTATCAGGCCTCATTAACTCCTTCCTAACTTTCTTTGGTTCCACAACTTTTACACCATGCCCTTATTCCTCCCACTATGGCTTGTCTAGCTGCCCCCTTCCGAGGGGACTCAGAGTAAGCATTTGTAGCAGGTAGATAGGGTCTGAGGTCACAAAGTGGCCTACTTCCTTAGAGATTCCTAGTTTCTATTCATTTATATAGGTCTAGAAAGAAGAGCAAGGTCACATAAAAAATAAGGAAAGAATCAAACCTCTTATCTCATAGAGCACTCAATGATTCAACCAAGAAGATTTGAGCACAAGAGGGGATGCCCAATCAGATTTTCCATGTGGCAATTAACTATTTCCTCATATGAAAGCAAAGCTTAACATATGTGCAATTTAATAGCACTCAAAAGATCTCAGACAAACAAAGCTAAAATCTCTTACGATTTCATATTTCAAGGAACCATGAAAATAAAGCTAAAATCTCACGCCAAAGTGGCTCACATATGCTTCCAAACATGGTTTCTTGCTCGGGCTGCTTACCAACGGAACGCATGATGTAAATTCTAGTTGTTGTACAGTCATAAGCCTTTCTTTCTCTTTAGGTTGTAACTTGTCAAGCCTCATTAACTCTTTTCTGACTTTTTTCGATTCCACAACTTTCACACCACGCCATTGTTCCTCCCACTATGGCTTGTCTAGCTGCCCCCCTCCGAGGGGACTCATAATAGACATTTGGCCAAACATCCATGGCCTTGAAACAACTTTTTATTTTTTTAAATAAGCCTCTAAACTTTTTAAAGCTACAAAAAGGTTAGAAATTCTTGAAACACATTTAAACATATTAAATATATATGAAAAACACCCCTAAAATTGTCAAAATGATTCAACCAAGCTTAGATGGCCATAAAAAAGTTTTACAATTTTTTCAATTAAGTCTCTATATTTTTTAATTACAAAATAGCCTAAAAATCAAAACATTACAAAATCGTCCATTTTAGGCTCGGCCAAGCATGGCAATACCCTTCCAAGGCCTTTAAAAATTGAGAAACTTATTTTAAACCTTCATAAGTTTAAGATATAACAAAATAATGCAAAATATCACAGCATCAAGCATGAAAAATTTTTTAACAATCATAATGGTTTTCGACCAACATGTACTTCCTCTAGAAACAATTTTTTTCATCATATATTTCATGATCATCAATATAAATATATGACATAATGTCTACCAAGCATAAATATGCATAAAAACATGATAAATAATGAATATATCAACATAAAGCAACGTAAAACCATTAAGAAAAATAAGACAAAAATATATACATGAAAATAACATTATTTCCATCAACAAGCACAAATAAACTTGATGAAAATCAACATATTACACATAAAAATTAAATAAAATAAAAAAATCAAGAAACTCTGTTCATACCCAACATGCTTGGTCTTTCAACATAGATTAAAATCCATCAGCTCAAGCATTATTTTGGCTCACTAAAAGAAAGAAAAATGAAGGAAAGTGAATTTTCTAAGTATTTTTACCTTGAAAAGGTTATAAAACTTAAGAAATTTTAGTAATTTTTTTGATTTTTCTATGAAATTCTAAAAGCCTTCAAAATGAATAAACCATGCTATTAATTATTTGTTAATTAAATGTGTAGATTTTTCTTTGTCATAATAAGCCTTAATTAATTCATCCCACTTTAGTCAAGAAAGCCTAATGTGAGCTAACCCTATGTTTTATGATGATCTAAGAAAATATTAATTTAAGATATAGTTAAAATGTAACAAAATTAACTAAGGGAAAAAATGAAATTCTAACCAAACTGGTTCATGTAACTAAATCACTAAATTTCAAAATTAAAGTAAATATAAACAATTTTGAGAATTAAAAAAAACTAAAAAATAGTGTCATAATTATAAATTTTACGAAAAAAAGAATTGGAAGGATTAAATTGTACGAAACAAAAGAACTAATAAATTTCTTTATGAATTAAAATACGTAAAAAGCACAATTAAATATCGGTATCAAATTTTGGACCCAAAAAGAATTAATAAAAATCTTGGAGAGAGAAAACATTATTAGGCTTTGCCATAAAATTAAAATGGGCCTAATTGGGCCTTGTCGGAAAAAAAACAAATTTTTTTTAAATAATAAAAAATGAGATTGTAGAGAATGAAATGGGCTTTGTACAAAATCAAATGTGGGTTGGGCATAGTTATTGGGCTTATTGAAAAATTAATGGGTTATTAGGCCCACTAGAAAATTTATCGGCTTTTAAAGCGTATGAAACCAAAAAAATGGATTTTAGTCCATTAAAATAAAATTAATATAGTTTCCAAAAAGTAATTCCAAAATAAAATTTTCAAAAATTTTATGTATAAGAAAAAAGTAATTAAAAATTTTAAACTCGTAAAGTTTTAAGAGAAAAATCCTTACAGAAGAAAAATTGATTTTCGAAAAAAGTAGAAAACTCAAAAAATAAATTAGAGTTTCAAAAACTTAATTAATATGAATTTAATGAAGGTATTTAAAGAATTTTAAAAAATTCTAAACTTAAGAAAATTCTACAAAAATATTTTCAGAGTAGAAAAATTTATATTTTGAAAATGAGAAAATTCCAAAGGATATGTTCAAATTTTATAAAAATGAATTAAGTTTGAGACAATAGTCAAAATATTAATTTATAAAAATAATAAAGATAAAAACTTAAAATTTAGAACAAAATTTGCTAAAATGTTTCACGAGCATGACATTCTCAATATAGTGAAAAATTCAAATTTAATGAATAAATTTAGCAAATTGGCATCTCATGGTGTAAAATGCCAATAAATAGTTTTTTTGAATATTTTTGGTTTTCCGGAGTGTGTATCGGCATAAATAATATACAAGTATCTGTAGAAATATATGACAATCAATTCTTAAAATTTCACCAAAAATCTCAAAAAATTTCTAAAAATAAGAAATTTGACTATGATATCATCTGCAAAGATAAATTTTAAAATTTGATAGGAAAATATTTAAAAATAATTTTCTCTTAAACATTCATTATTTTTATTCAAGATTTATTTTCTACAATACTCGAAATTGCACTTTTTCCATCATATGCACATGGGGTCGCTTAGATATGACTTAAAAAAGTATTGAAAATTCTAATTTTGCCTGGAAAAGGTTGACCTCCTAACAAAGCGGTTGCTATATAGTATATTCTCAATCTCAAATATTTAAGATTTGTTAAAAAAAGGCCGGCCAAAATCAGGTGTATATAGGAATTTTAAGCCAAAGCTTGCAGCCATCTTCCTTAAAGCCTTTTTGTAATTGTCTTTTTTTGTTTTGGGCCAACGTAGGTACATTTTCCTCCCTATGTGTTTTCGATCACCCATTGGCCAAGTTGTCTTACAATCGAACATGTCATTACAATCTTTGGTCTAAAATGATCCACAATTGAACACCCTCAAACCCATCTAACTCTTCCAAGTGCAAAGCCTTCATCATCTTTGACTTTAGGTTTGATTTTTGTTTTGAGTTGATCTCGTATATTCGAAGGGCCTCTAACGTGTTGGAGCGGTGTGGGACCCATCGAAATGATTTTGGATGCAAAAGTTCAGCTTATGCACTACATATGTTGTTGAACTTACTAATTCTCGCTTGATACACTATGACAAAAGGGAACAAAAATAAAAGAGACTTAAAATTTGTTTTGCACAATCTTATTCGCTGGTCAAAGGGTGATAAGGAAAATAAATAAATTCATTAGAAAATAAATGGGACAAAGCAACAAAAAATAAACATAAAAAAAAAATTAAACATAGGGATACAAAAATTTGCGTGATTTAGCTTGAAAGCTTATATTCATAGGTAGAAGCGACAAAAAATTTTACTATAATAAACAAGAAAAAGATTACAAGAATTTTGACACTTAAAAGGATACAACCTAATAACTCACAACTCCATAGCGCAAAGTACCTAAGAATTACTACACAATTTTTATTCTCACTTTGCTTTCAGCTTGCTCTTTCCACTCATTCGTTGCTCCCTTTGCCAGAGGCCTAGAGGCTTACTTATACAATGCTCATGGAGGCCTTGCATTTAAGGCAAAGTCAAATGTCAATAGCCATTAACTGGCAACACTTCGTGAACTAAAAGCTCGTCAAATTTGGCAGGTTTTGGTGCCTAACATTTGACAATTGTGGAGTTAATTTCAAGCCATTTCTGACAGTTGTTATTGCTGTGTAATTTATGTTTAATGCTCTTGTTTGTTGTGCTTTCAAATTATGTTCATGGTTTAATTTAGGGTTGGAATTTTTGTATAGGTTATGGTTTGAACAAATTCCTAGTATTGTGGGTTAAAAAAGTTACAAGTATTGAAGGTGGAAATTTGCTGGGGCTTAATGGGGGAGTACTAGAGCAAAACCCAGAGCTGTTATTCCTATTATTCTTGCTTGTGCAGTATATACGTGGCATTGCACTTGCTAGTTCTTGCTTAAAATATTTATTTTTTTAACTAAGACAAATGAAAAAAAATAAAAGAAAGGTGATTAAAATTTGTTTAGCGTAACTCACGCACGAGGCAAAGGACGACAAGGAATAGGAATTATGAACAAATCATTCTTTCTTTCCATAATTATGTCAAAACATTCAGTCATGTCCAAATCTTCGTAGTTGTTTCCATATTATAGCTTCCAATTATCAAAATAGTATAGCAATTGTGCAAGGGGTAGCTCAATGTTGGGCAGTGCAAATGATATTCCTGGACATATCCTCCTTCCAGCACCGAATGGAATATATTCAAAATTTGTTCCCCTAATATCAGCAGGATTTTCGGAGAACCTCTCTGGATGAAATTTTCAGCCTCTTTCCAATACCTTGAATCCCTTCCTATAGCCAATGCATTAACTATGACTTCAGTCTTTGCAAGCATATCATATCCACTAATTACACAATTTTCATCGCATTCTCTTGGTACTAACAAAGGTGCTGAAGTTTGTAACCTTAAAGTTTCTTTAACTATTGATCTTAAGAATTTTAATTCCTCTAAGACCAGTTTCATCTCCTTTACCTTTTCTATCAAAAACATGTCCCGCTTCAGTTTGTGCTTGTTTCATCAATCGTGGATTTTTTAGCAGTGTTGTAAATTCTATCGAGCACACTGGTAGTAGACAATAAATGTCTTAAAGTCAGAAGTTTAATCTCGACTCTATTGTGTAATATCTGACATTTCAGATTTTCAATAACACTTATATGTATTCCGTGATTTTTATTTAATTTTGTCCCAATATCATTTCAATCATTTATTCATTTTGCATTAATTCAAACCTAAAAATTCTGGCATTGCCCACTCCACTGTTGTAAATGATGTTTCACTACCGGCAGCAAGAATGTCCTAAAAAATGGTAAGTCATGATTAACTATATATTGGCACATGTGATTTTTAATTATATGAATGAGAATTAAATAATAGACAAATCATTAACTTTATTTTTTTATGCAAAATCTTAAAAAGAAGAATTTACTTTAATCCAAAAATAACTATAACGAGCATCACAATTCAGTTTCCTATACAATTTGTTTTTAAATAGATTCTACGTACTAAAGTAAGCTATGAGCTTATAATTAGAAGTCAGATCAATGTGAACACAGATTCCCCACCGCTTTTTCCCCGCCCCCACCCTCAAATTGCTTGCACTGTCATTCACTTAATATCTATTAATAAAATACTTTTACCCTTGAAATATGGCAAAACTATATTTATTTCTTAGTTCAAAAAATCTTATTTATTTATTTTCCTCATTCTTAACTGAATTTTTTAAAATTTTAATTAATTTTAAATCAATCTTTAATTAATATCAAATTAACATATGATCATATTATATTTTATATAAATACAAATTAAATATTTTAATTATATTTTTAATCCTATTTATTTTAAACTTTACTAATATTCCGTTGTAAGTAAATTTAAAAACCATTATTACACTTCAGGATATATACTTTTCATTGAAATTTAATTTAATAAATAACATTAGTGATAATTAGTATACTGTTATCAGATTTTAAGAAATAAATGGATGTTTTCCAAATGTAAGTATCTTTTTTAATTAAAAATATTTTTCTTGTTGTTTTAATCAAAAAAAAAAAATTGAAATTAGAAATAAAAAAAATCGAAAGTGAACAAGTAATTAGACAACAAGTAGATTTATTTATTTAATTTATGGGGGAAGATTTTTTTTAATTTTTTATTTGGTGTTTATACTTACTCAAAACTTAAAATCAAAAAAGGGCTCGCATTAATAATAGGACGACAAAGAAAAATATTAACAAGAAAAATAATTTTTAATTGAAAAGATATTTACATTTGGGAAAACCTCTTTTTATTTCTTAAAATCAGAAAACAATATACTAATTATTCCTAGATGTTAATTATTAAATTAAATTTAAATAAAAAATTTAACTCTCGGAGTATAATAGTGGTTTTTAATTTACTTATAACGAAATATTATTAGGATTCAAAATATAACTAGATTAAAATATAATTAAAATATTTAATTTGTATTTAAATTAAAATATAATTAATCAAATATTAATTTGATAAAAATTAAAAATAATTTTAAAATTAATTAAAATACAATTTTAATTAAAAATGAAAAAAAAGTAAAAATTTTTTAACTAATATAGTTTTATTGTATTTCAAAGGTAAAAAGTATTTTATTAATAGGTATTAAACAAAAGATAAATGTAAGTATTTTAAAGGTAGGAACAAAGCATGACAGGGAATATCTGTTCTGCTGATAGAAGGACAAAGGATTTGTGTTCGATTAATCCATGAGAGAAAGTGATACTAGCCAATATAACTGCCTTAATTTTGTCATTTGTTAGAGGGATTTCCAAGTCACCACGTTGTTGAAGTTTAAGAAGAACAACGAGAATATCTTTTTCTTATTGATTGTGTGTTTCTGATGTCATGTCTGTTTTCTCTTTGTGCTTGTAAATAATGTTCACAAGCATCCGATCAAAAGCCCATTACATTCTCGAGTTTAAGCCTCGCTCCACTTATTAGTTTAAGGAATTTAATGGAAGGATACATACCAGCTAAGCAGAAACTGTTAGAAAAATGTTTTTGAGAAAAAGATTTTAAGATGAACTTTGAGGTGTGAAAAACACTTTCCTTAACGCTTTATAAAGCTTCCAGGGTGCAATAAAGTTATAAACTTCTAAATAGAATAATGAAAATGGCAGAATAGAAATGTCCCTTTTATAGGTAGTGTAAAGTTACCTTGGTAAAGACTTGTCTTTTGGACAAACCTTTGGCTAAGTGTTATGTCTTTACATAACAATTCTTTGGTGAATGATGTGTTCTTTAAACACAACTTTTTTGATGCAAAAAAATTATTTCGGATTAACTATTATTTGATTGTTCCAAAAAAATATATATATAAATTGTATCACCAAATTTAAGCCTAAGTACCCATCTTTGACATTAAATAAGTATTGGCCCACTAGGTGGTTCCTTCTAGCCTACTAGGTGAGCCTAATAGCAATTTGGGCTAAGCTTTTTACTCAATTCTCTAATTTAATAAAATTGAACATTTATAAATTGTTTATTCTTACTTTTTCTATTGATTGTGGGATTTTGGTTGTTCCCACCATCATTACAAACTACCAACAATCCCTCATTAGTTTGGAATATGGTGATTTAATTTCGTTGCCTTTCACATAAATAAATATTATGCATACAAGATGGTATCTCTCAATTTAAACCACTAATTAGCGAATGTATCTTAGAAATTTTAATAAAATTATTGGTGTCCACAGATTGAATCATAATTTCTTGCATTAAAATTGAAAAAACATCACACATAATATTGATTTATACTCCTGTCACAAGTTTTCACTTTAAGCACTAAATGGCCATGTGCTTATCCTGTTCTTAATAGACATTTACAAGAAAAGTCCCTAATTTTTCTTGTTGAAGTGGCACCACTTCTTATGTTTATATAGGTAGAGTTCTTTAATGTTCCTATTGCTTTAGACATTTAAAACAATAAACAATGAACTCTATTAAGAGTGCTTAAACTCTTCCTCTATACGCAATGGTCCACACTAGTTTGAAATTTTTTTTGGAATAGGTTTCACTAGTGCATCACAAACACATATCAATAACTTGTTTTTACCCTTTGAACTTTATAATAAGAGTTTACTAATTAAAATTTGGGTTCCTATTATTGGTGTCTAATATTAAGGGTTTTAAACCCATTCCTTTTATAGTACTACTTATCAAGTCCTTTTGGTAGTCCTTTAGTTAAAGGATCTGCCAAATTATTGGCAGATTTCATAAATGTTATGGTAATTCCCCCATTAGATATTAATTCTCTAATACAATCATATCTTATACTGATATGTCTAGATTTTTCATTGTATATATCACTATATGCTTTAGACATTGTAGCTGCACTATCGCAATCCAAGGAAATGGCTGGCATTGGTTGTGGCCATAACTCTATATCTAATAACAAATTTCTTAGCCATTCCGTTTCTTTGCCTGTGGCAACTAAAGCTATAAATTCAGATTCCATAGTTGAATGAGAAATGCAAGTTTGTTTTTTAGATGCCTAACTAATAGCACCTCCACCTAGTGTAAATATCCAACCTGATATGGATTTATTATCATTTGCACTAATAATCCAACATGAATCAGAATAACCTTCTAGTACGGCTGGGTAATCTTAATAATGTAAGCTAAAGCTTTTAGTTCTCTTAAGGTATCCAAGAACTCTTCTAATAGCTTTCCAATGGATTGCACAAGGTTTACTCGTATACCTTGATAATTTGCATACTACAAATGCTATATTTGGCCTAGTACAATGCATGGCATACATTACACTTCCAATAGCACTAGCATATTCAATTTGTGCAATTACTTGATCATAATTCTCATTCAATTTCATACTTGAATCATATAGAGTATTAAATTCTTTTATATTGAGATGTTTAAATTTTGTAATCAATTTCTCCATATAATGACTTTGATTAAGAATATAGCCATTACTATACTTTTTAACTTTAATTCCCAAGATCGTATCAAACCTCATTTAAATCCTTCATTTTAAAATTAGAGGTTAGATAACTTTTTGTCTCTTTTATGCCAATCATAATGTTGCTAAAAATAAGCATATCATCGACATAAAGACATATTATTACTCCATATGCTTTAGTGAACTTTGAATGATGCACTTATCAGCCCCATTATGTTTAAAACCATTTGATAATATTGTTGAGTCAAATTTCTTATGCCATTGCTTAGGAGCTTATTTTAGTCCTTCTAGTGACTTAATTAACTTGCAAACCTTCTTCTCATTTTCGAGAAGTATAAAACCTTTTGGCTGTTCCATATATACCTCTTCCTTTAAGTCACATTTAGAAAGACTGTTTTTACATCCATTTGATGTACATGTAGCTTAAAAATAAAAGCTAAAGCCGTAAGAACTCTAATGGATGTTATTCTTGCTACCAAAGCATATGTATCAAAATAATTTATGCCTTCCTTTTGCTTGAAATCTTTGGCAACTAATCTCGCCTTAAAGGTTTGTGTTGAACCATTATTATTGTATTTTTTTCCTAAACACCCATTTACATCTAATAGGTTTAGAACCTATAGGTAAATCAACTAAAACCCAAGTATTTTATTGATTCCATTTCATCATTCACAGCTTCTTTCCAAAAGTAGCATCTCTTGAAGTCATTGCTTCAGTAAAGGTTTTAGGTTCTTCTTCTATATTAAGAAGCAGTGGTGTTTTACTTAATGATTTAGTTCTAGTTCGTTCAACTAGGAAGATTATTAATTCAGGAGAAACAAAGTCAGAATGTAAATGTTGCTTTTTTCTTATTCTCTGACTTCTTCTTAGCTTAATTGGATCATTGTTTTCCTTTCTTTTTTCACCAATTATAGGAGCTAATCCATATTGTTTCTCATTTTCCTTTTCATGTTCAAAAGCATTAAAAATAAATTTGTCTTCAAAAAATTCAACATGTTTAGATTCAACAATTATATTAGAACTTAAATCAAGTAATCTATATGCTTTTGAATTTCTTGCATAACCAATAAATATGCTTTTAATGCCTCTAGGGCCTAGTTTTGTTTTGTGAGGATCAGGTACTTTATAAAATGCTACACACCCTCCTACTTTAAAATAATTTAAACTTGGTTTTCTGCCATTGTTCCATAATTCATACAGTGAAACATGTAACTTTTTTAATGGAACTCTGTTAGTAATATGACATGCTATTAATAAAGCCTTCCCTATAAATTATGAGGTAGCTTAGCATTTAACAATATACTATTAACCATATTTACTAAAGTCCTATTTTTCCTTTCAGCTAAACCATTTTGTTGGGGTGAATATGGTGCAGTTCTTTGATGAATTATTTCATTCTCTTCACAAAACAAAGAAAACGAATCTGGACAATATTCACCACCTCTATCAGTCAAAGAATTTTAATTTTTTTCTCCTTTTGGTTTTCAACCATTGTCTTGAATTCTTTAAATTTCTTAAATGCTTTGTCCTTTGTTTTAATTAAGAAAACATAGATGAAACGAGAATAATCATCAATAATACCTTTTTCTTCTTCTTGTTAACAAACCATTTAATTCATAAATATTAGAATGGACAAGTTCTAATAATTTTGAATTTTTTTCAACTTTTAGAAAAGGATTTTTAGTCATTTTTTCTTCTACATAAATTTCACATTTATCCTTATTGTCTTTTTGAATAGAAATGTAACCATGCTTAGACATATAATTTGCAGATTGGTAATTTAAATATCCTAGCCTAGCATGCCGTAAAGAAGAAGTATGCTCAACAATATAAACAGAAGCAATATTAATTTCATTAATACTTAGTTTGAACATACAAATCGCTAGAGTAACCTTTTCCTACAAATATAAAATTTCTTGATACTATAACCTTATCAGATTCTAATACAATTTTGAATCCATTTTTTCATAACAAATGTGCAGATACAAGATTTTTCCTAATTTTTGGAACATGAAATACCTTAAGCACTTTTAGTTTCTGCCCTGGAGTAAACTTTAGCTCAACAGTTCCTTTGCCAAGAGCCTTAGTAGCATTGTAGTTTCCCATTGGGACTCTTTTGGTTTTCCACATTTCCCATATATTTTGAAGTGCCCTCTATTATTACATACATGAATTGTAGCTCCAGAATCCAACCACTATTTTGAAAACATATTGCAGTAGCCATATGAACTTTAGTAATCATGCCCATTTGCATTTCAGTCACCATAGCAACAAGTTCCTTCATATCTTGTTCAACAAGATTTGCTTTATTTGTATTTTTAAAACTAGAAAAAGTTTTGTTTCCAAAATTTTTGTATCTATAATTCTTGATAAAATGCCCTTTCTTTCCACAATGGAAGCACATTTTATCAGTCTTGTTTTTCTTGGTCCTTTTAAACTCTTTTTTCTGGATTTAAGGCCATTTTTTACCTTTACCAGAATTTTTTTCACTTACAAAATTTACATCATAACCAAGAATAAGTGCATCTCGAATACAATTTTCAGCCTCAATTTGTAAATGAGTTTGAAACTCTTGAATAGCATAAGATTTTGGAGAATGGAGTATTTTCTTCCTATACTCATTATAGAATTTTTGTATTTGCAATTCTTGATAAAATGTCTTTTCTTTTCATAATGGAAGCACATTTTATCAATCTTGTTTTCCTTGGTCCTTTTGAACTCTTTTTTTGGATTCGAGGCCTTTTTTTACCTTTACTAGAATTTTTTTCACTTACAAAATTTACATCAGAACCAAGAATAATTGCATCTCGAATACAATATTTAGCCTCAATTTGCAAATGAGTTTGAAACTCTTGAATAGTATAAGATTCTAGAGAATGGAGTATTTTCTTCCTATACTTATTCCATGATGGAGGCAATTTGGATAAAATTGCTCCCACTTGAAATGAATCAATAATTTTGATTTCCAGTTCACTTAACTTAGAGGCTAGAATCTGTAATTCATGCACTTGATCTATGATAGGTTTGGTATCAATCATTGTAAATTCAAAGTATCTTAAAGCAAGAAACTTATCTGTGACTTTCTTCTCATTTCTGCATGTGTTCTCAAGTGCAGTCTAGATTGCTTTTGGTGAAGCTATGTTTCTATACAAATCATATAGTCTATTACTAAGAGAGTTTACAATATATCCATGATAGATGAACTCGTCCTCTTGGCGTTTGCTCCTCTCCTTTATAATAGCATCAGAATCATGGTTGTTTCTTCTGGTAATGGTTGTAAATTTAGATCAAGGACATAGCAAATCTTCAATGTGGTTAACAGAAACACCATTTTGTCTTTTCATCTTGTGTAGTTGGCCCTATTGAACCTATCTAGTCTGATAATATCTTGATTTTGGAAATAAACCTTCACACTTGAATTTAGTTCGGTCTCCATCAATTATAAAGCCTTAAGATTGTTAGAAAAACATTTTTGAGAAAAAAATTTTAAGATGAACGTTGAGGCATGAAAAACGCTTTTCTTAAGGCTTTATAATGCCTCTAGGATACAATAAAGTTATAAACTTCTAAACAGAATAGTGAAAATGGAAAAAATAGTAATGTCCCTTTTATAAGCAATTTAAAGTTACCTTGGTAAGGACTTGTCTTTTGGACAAACCTTTGGTTAAGTGTTATGTCTTTACCTAATAATTCTTGGGTGAATGATGTGTTCTTTCAACACAACTTTTCTGATGTAAAAAATTATTTCGGATTAACTATTATTTAATTATTCTAAAATATATATATATATATATATATGAAAATTGTATCACTAAATTTAAGCCCAAGTGCCCTTCTTTGGCATTAAATAAGTATTGGCCCACTAAGTGGTTCCTTCTAGCTCACTAGGTGAGCCTAATAACAATTTGGGCTAAGCTTTTTACTCAATTATCCAATTTAATAAGATTGAACATTTATAAGCTGTTCACTCTTAGTTTTTCTATTCATTGTGGGATTTTGGTTGTTCCCACCATCATTACAAACTACCAATTTATAGCTTTAGAAATTTCATTATAACCCTTAAAAATTCTTATTGGGCTTTAGTTTTCTTGCCAACGGCTGCCCTTAATGTTACTCCATATGTCATCGAGAAAATTTTCTTACTTAGATTTATTGGGGATCCCTGATTCAAAGATATGGCTTTGATAAGAGTAGACACTTCTTGTTCCCTAATGGATCGAAATGATTGAACACAGCTTGGACTTAAAAGCTCCATCGTGAAAATTTCCTTAACAGTCTCCAATAGTTTCCATATGGTGAAAATCCAATGTTTATAGAATTATAGAACATTACCCTGGAAGCAAGAAGATAATGCCTTTGAGAAAAGATGATGTCATGATCTTTTAAAACCTCTTTTGCAATTTATGGGAAGGAAATTACAATGGTGGGAACTTCACCAAGTTGAAGGTGCATCCGAGGTCCATGTTTCTTGCACAAATCTCATAGGGTGTGATGGGCAAAGAGCTAATAAGCTTATGCATGTCACTTGTGAGAGGTAGTTTTCGTGGTCCGGGTGGAAGCTTTGGTTTGGGGTTTTAGGCTTTTGATTTTTTCAAAATTTTGACTAGCATCAACACAAAAAAGAAAGGCAAGGAGTAGGGTCATGAAAGAGGAAAATTGAAGCTCCATGTTGCTGTGAGAATGAAGGAAATAACGAAATGCCACTTTGCTTCCCCTAGAAAGGGAAAGAAAGGTTTAAGTTGATACCTCTCCTTGTCCGTAATGAAAAGACTTTTTTATAGATGTTCTAGATTGTTAAGACATATGTCGTTATCAATACTAGTGTTTAAATTCTTTTGTTACTTACATAAAAATTAATGAAAATTTAAAAGTAAAATAAAATTATTATGATAAATTATGTAAATTATTTTAAGTCAACTAAAACTTTAAAGGTAAAATATATATATAAAATAACACAAATATAATATCAATACACAAATTTAATTCATTCTATGTATATTATATAGTAAAAATTAATGTGATATCAAAATTTAGATTATATTTATTTAGATTATATCGATATCCATAATTTATATTCATATTAAAAATTAAAAATAATTAAAATATAAACTAACCACTATTAATAATATTGAAAATTAACATCTTTATTTAAGTATTACTATTAGTTAATATTCTTCACTCCTTCAATCATCTCACCATGATTGTGACATATATATTTATATGTTTTTTCAAAAAATATTAAAGAATCAATTGTTACATAACATTTAATGCAAAATTAAGAGTTATTTGAGCAAGATCACACACAAACATAATATGAGTAAATTGAAATATAATACAAAAGAATAATATTATTACAACATAAATATATAAACGTATCTAAATCTTTATAAAATTTTATTTAAACCTAAAAAAATAGTGGCACTCACAAAGAAAAGCATATGAATACATGAATTATTAATATTTATTTAAAATATAATATGAATATATAAAATTTATATAAATATATAGTAATTTTTAGCACTCCCTAATAAAAAAAACTTTATATATATAGAAGCTCTAATGGTTAGATATCTGTCTTTAAATTTAACTAAGGAAGGTGGAACTAATTTTCTAGGTAAAGACTTGACCTTTCTTCAGGAGGTGAAATTTTTAGATTTTCAATAAGCAAATCAAATCTGGATCTTTTGCCAATTAAAATAAGGAAGCTGCCTATTACACATGTAGTGCTGTTAAGTAACATTATTGCATTTATGATTTTACTCTTTTCCTACAAAAAGGCTCTCCATATTTGAATACAAAACCATCTTTCAATGAAACTCTTTAATAGACTTTTAAACTTTTTAGTTTACTAAGTAATGATAAGATCACAAAGCTAGATCAAGCCATCGTCATGTGATAGCCTTTGAGCTAATAAGTATTTGCTCAACTTAGGCACCGTTTTAACTCTAAATAATATTTTTTTTATATCATTATTAACTTGAATCTCATCTATGTTTTTAACAAATTTGTCAACAAAGACATTCTTGATTTATGCTAACAAGTTACTATTTAAAAAAAATCTAAGGAAACTACACATATAAAGTTATTGAACAAAACATACTTGAAATTAAGGTTTGAAAATTCTAAAAACAATTGAAAAGTCATATTTTTTTTACTTTGCCCAAGAAGGAATGGCGGGATAGCATTTAAATGACAAAGTTATCAACTTTGACTTCAAGGAATGAAGATTAAGTTGTTTTATTTTTATTATTGTTTTTTAGGGTTATTAGTGTTAGCTATATTAGCTTTGAATTAATCTCAGTTTTGATATAACTAAAACTTAAGCTTAATTAGCTTGTGTTTAAA
>JBBYHO010107434.1:17751-29517 GCA_038382025.1 Adansonia gregorii | reverse complement strand
GATAGCACTCATCAGTACCATAGCACATGTTACTTCATCCATGTAACTTTCTATGATAAATGGCACCTTCATTTGTTCGGTAACTTTTCATTTTCCCTCATTATTTACCCATTGCAAGTAATGAGGGTATGGATGCTTAGTAGTAGTAAGATTTAGTTTATTAACTAATGTAGTAGAGGCTACAGTTGTGCAACTCCCTCTATAATAATTAAGCCACATATCTTGCCATTAATGTTACAACAGGTGTGGAAGTTATTCTCCTACTGTTCCTCTTCTTTCTTTGTTTATACAACCAGATTGTAATGGATAACAAATAATTTTTCTTTTTCAGGAGGTTTGACTTGCTCTTTTTCCACTCTTACTTCCAGATCTAATTCGTCCTCACTAACAACTTCTTAAACTGATTCATGGATGATCATTACCTTCTTGTTAGGACATTGAAAAGCTTGTGCCCAAGCTTAAGGCATTTAAAATATTTGATGTTATCTCAACATGGCTTGGAATGAATCTTGACCAGCCCAACTTAAAATGGCAAATGTATTCATTGTTTCTATGTAAATATCTATATGTAATTATTTCTTCTTATTTCTAGAGGCCTATATCATGATTATTATTCTTTATTTTTCATACCTGAAGACTGAGTTGTTAAAATGATCACCCAATCAACTTTATTAAGTAGTCATTATGAAACGACCATTCTTTTTTTGGAGTCGCCATCAATCTGTTTTGGCCAATGAGATTGGACACCTACCAGAGTTTATATCTTAAGGATTACAAAACCCATAAAAACAAACTCCGAGGTCTGCACTCATACTAGAGATCACTTGAAAGGGTCTGAAAGTTATTTACAATCACAAGTAAAGATTAACTTTCTCAAGATGCCCGACAATCGGTACCTTATTAATCACATGTTAAAATAAATTTGATTTTTATTTAGTTTAAATATTCAATATCTAATTATAATTCCTGTAATATTTTATTAATAAAATTTATTATTTCGAGAAAGTCAAGTTTTAATGCTTTTGAAAATCACAAAATTATTTGCACCTTCTGGGGATCCAAGTGGACATAAAATCTCTATCATATCCTATTGGAGAACCGTGTGAAATACAAAAGGTTTTATTTTCTTGAAATTGAAAAATCTCAACGTCCTATTTGAAAAGGATATCTCGCTACTAAAATAATCTGTAAAATTCCTCACATATTCTGGTAGGAATCTTACTTATTAATTTAATTAGGAGACATTGCCTTATTATTAACAATAACTTTTTGTATTAAAAAAAAATACAGACTTCATGACCTAAAAATGACCTAATATGATGAAGCTATTCTTAAAGCATATTTTTGATGTGAAGGTATCATAGTACTCATAAAGGATATGGTTTTAATGAAAAATTATGAAAACACCCTTGGGGTATAGCTTCTACATGAAAGTATCTCAGTAACCCTTAAAGAACTTGAAAATGAATGAAAAAGGGCGAACTTATCCTAGATATGCACTTTTAGCCTAAAGGCATCTGAATGCTTATTTAAAACTTGACTTAAAGAAAAATTACAATAATGCCTTTTGGGTATACCTTTGACATGAAAGTATCCGGTAACCCTAATGAACCTTAAAATGACTTTGGAAGGCTAAACCAATCCTAAAATATTCACTTTTAATGTAAAATCATCTCAATAAGCAAAATTAACAAAATGCCTCTAGGATATACCTTTGACATGAAAGCATCTCAACACCTCTAATGAACACTAAAATGACCCTAAAAGGCTAAATGAATCCTAAATATTCACCTTTAGCATAAAAGCATCTTGACGAGAAAATTACCCAAATGCCTCTAGGGTATACTTTTATCATGAAAGTATCTTGGTAACCCTAATGAACCTTAAAATCACCTAAAATGACATAAAGTAGATGGATTTAGTCTAAATGGAAAATCTAAAAATTTAAGTTTGAGTTAAAATACAAAATTTGCAATAAAGCCCCTAAATTCTTGAAAATTACATTCTATATCCTTCAGAAGACCGAACAAATGTGAAAAGTTTTGAAAATTTTGATATTTGTATATAAGGCCATGGAAATAATGGAAATCTTTAGAATTAGTAAAATGTTTGTTTTACCTCATAAATATGAAAATTTACTATTTAGTCCCTTTATTTTTTAAAATTTTTATTTGTCCCTACATAATAAAAATAACCTAAAATCATAAAAATCATATGGAATTATGCATGAAAATATAGCCAATATATTAAAAAGATTCGACCAAACAACTTGCCTTAAAAAATTTCCACAATTTACAAAATAACCCTAAACTTTGTAAAATTGCAAAATGCCCCGTAAAGTGTGAAAAATACCTAAAGCATGATATGAAATACCTAAAACCAGTTTCCAAGTTATCCATGAAGCTTTCAGTCAAATCCTTTGACCATAAAACAAAAACTATCTATTATTTACAAACTAGTCCTTAAACTTTCTTAAAATTACAAATTAGCCCTTACAAGATTAAAATGTAAAATTAAGCTTCAAATAAATCAAAATAATCACAAAAGTCACATAAAATATCACAAGCAAGACTCAGTCACTTCTTTTTACCCCTAAAATAAATTTTTAATATTAATAAAAAAGTCTCTAAACTTCTTAAAATTACGAAAAAGCCTAAAACTAAAAAAATGTATTTTAACTTGATAAATGCATAAAATACACTCCTAAGGATGCAGGTATACTTTGGCCAAGCATATAGGTCTAAAAAATATTTTATTTCTTATATATTTTTATTATTTTTTACAAATTAGCCCTTAAACTTTTTATATTTGCAAAATGACCATAAAAAAACATATATACAAGCATGAATTTCGGCCAACACCTAAACAATCTACCAATGATAAAATTACAAAAATAAACACTAAAAAAAAATACATGTGAACATATATATGACAAACAAAATAGCAAAACCAACATCATATCAATATAAACATGATTCACGAAGAAAAATAATTTACTAACAAGAAGGAAAAGAAAAAAATAAAACCAAGGAAATCAGTTTGTGGCCATTATGGTTTGTCCTTCAACATGGATGAAAAATCCATGAACTTAAGCATATTTTGGTTCACCAAAAAGAAGAAAAATGAATGAAATAAATAAATCTTCAAAGATTTTAGTGAACATTATACCTTAACAAAGCTTTGAATTTTTTCTCAAGTATTTTCCTTGTTTTTTTTGGCTTCCAAAAACTAAAACTCATAAAAAATCATCCTCCCCTATTTATAGGGAGGAAGATTCGGCCAAGGAGGATTTTCATCCTCCCTGGCTAAAACTTTCATGCTTTTTCCCATCATATTTTTTTTCCTAATTTTGTTTATTTATTAACTGGCTAACTTGTTATGCTAATACTAATTATTAGTGTGTCATAAGCCCATACCCTTGTCATCTTTTCTTACAAGCCACCATCCTTTTGTCATGATTATGCTAGCATAGGTAGCATGATGATGATATGTCATTCTTGGCCTATTTGATGGAGCTAGTTAGGAAAAAAATAAATTAGTTAGAAATGAATTTAATTCCAACCAGAATTTCATGTAACTAAATTAGCAAACTATAAAATTAATTATGTAAAAACAAAATTTCATGATAAATTTACAAGTAAACATAGATAAAAAGCCTAATTGGAAATTCCATAAAAAATGAAGAAAAATTAAAATGCACGTACTTAAGAAAATTCCACATAGTAAATCTATTTAAAAATTTAATCATATGAAAATTTTGCTCAAAATTCCATAAAAAATTAATCAAAATAATTGATATAAAAATTTAAAAAAAAAAGAAAAGAAAGAAAAAAAAGGGAAAAAGATAGTAGACTTTGATGGAAGATTGGATATTAACATGGGCATGGTAGGCTTTTAGAGACTGAAATGGGCTTGGTGGTAAATTAAGAAAATGGGCTTGGTAAAGTTATTAAGCTTGCTAAGAAATGATTGGGCTTATTAGGCTTATTTGTAAAAGTTAAAGTTTTTTGGCCCATTAAGGAGATTTTGCCAAAATAAAATTAATAAATTAATAAAAACAAATTTTATGAAGATTTCAAGTATTAGATCATATAAGGAAAATTTTTGAGAAGTCTTATATGCAAAAAAAAAAAAATTAAAAATCTAGAATTCATAAAATTTTACAAGAAAACCTTTATAGAATAAATTTGTTATTTTGAAAAAAATGCAAATCTCATAAAATAAATTAAATTTTTAAATGCTGATTCAATATAAATTTAATGAAAATATTTAATAAATTTTAAAAATCTTAAACTCAAAAATTTTTTCCCAAAAAATTTATGGAGTAGAAAACACTGTATCTTAAAAACAAAAAAATTAAAAAAAATGCAAAACTGATAAAATAAAATAAATTTTGAAAAACTGATTTGATGGTGATTAAATGAAATATTTAAAGAATTTTGAAGTTCAAAACTCAAGAAAATTCTATAAAAAATTTTACAGATTAAAAGAAAGCTCATATTTTAAGATCGAAAAATTTCAAAGAATACATTAAAACTTAAATAAAATGGATTAAATAAAAATATTATCCAAAATATTGATTTACAAAATGGTAACGATAACAATTTAAAATTCAAAATAATTTTATCAAGAAAAATTTCAAAAGTATAATATTGTTATATTGTGAAAAATTCAAAATTAATTACAAAAATGAAAACTTGACACCTTGTGGTGTAAAATATTAACACGAATTTTTTCTTGAATATTTTATATTAATTTTTTTGAAGTGCATATCGGCATAAATACCATATAGGTATCGATAAAAATATACGATAGTGAATTTCCTCATTTTAGTGAAAAGTTCTAAAAAAATTCTTAATAATAGAAAGCTTGATCATAGTAACATCTGTAAGAACACATTTCAAAATTTCATAACTATAAAATTAAAAGTTAATTATTTTACCTTGGCATTCATTTTTTTATCCGAGATTTGCTCTTCTTGACCTTTGAAATGGTGCTAATTTTATCGAGTGCACCTACTGTCATTTAAGCACATTTAAATAGGTCTTAAAAATGTACATTCGCCTAAGGAAAAGTTACCTCCACTAGGATAAGTGCCTAATTTTGTATCTCAAATATTTTTAGACTACTAGGGAAAAGAACCCGAACAAAATTAGGTGTCGACAGATATCACTGTTTCTTGTTAAAACTTATGAATTTTTAACTTTTTTTTTCCTTTTTCACCCATAATCATCTTAGTAGGATCCTTCTTTTCTTTAATTTTTATGACAGTTTTAGAACTATAAGATGAAAAAAAGGACAAGGTGCAAGGTTTACTTACCCTAGACATGCCTCTCTTGCACCACTTTTCAATCTTCATAGCCAGTGTAATCATATCATCTAATGTGGCATACGATTGTAATTCTATCAAGTTTATAATCCTTATGCAACCTACTAATAAATCTTGCAATGGTTTGCTCTTAAGCCTCTTATAGATCAAATTGCATTATTAATATCTTAAATTCTTTCACATAATCCTTGACATATTAGGCTCTTTATTGTAAAGTTTGTAACTTAAGGAATAGCTTTGCTTATAATGTTGAGGTACAAACCTCTTTTCAATAAGCTTTCATATCGAGGTTGGATTTTCTCTTTCACACCTTCATTGCACCTTTATATTCTCCCACCATAAATTAGCATAATCAATGAACTCTAGAGCTGCGAGTTTTACCTTTTTAGCCTTACTGTATTCTTGACACTTAAAGGCTTTCTTAACTTGTTATACCTACTCTAATTACTCTTTAGGAGAGCTTGTTCCATGAAAAAGTGGATTCTTTATCTTGATATTATTAGAGATTCTTGGTTCTTAGCATTGCCTTGGTGCTTCTTTAGGATCATCTTCTATGCCCAGATTGTCATACTTATCACCCTTATCATGATCAGTTTTTTGTTGTTATGACTAATTGCGTCGTGGTTGATTCATAGTCAATCTTTCTATCAAACACACAAGTTGATCCATGCATGTACAAAGCTCTTCATTATTGTGTTTAAGGGCTATATGATGAGATTGTTTAAAACTTATTCCTTGCTACAATCTTAAATTTAGTGGTGTATAGGTCTCACTACCTTTTAAATGGTATTTATAACTTTACACCTTAAAAACCTTAGCTCTGATGCTAATAATGATGAGCTTTATCAAAATAAAACTCCATGAAAACAAATCTCTAATAGTTCAAAACAAAAATAAATAAGAAAAAAAATCTAAAAGTTGAAAGGATAAAAGGAATAAACCTTGGTTGATTGATAAAAATTCTTGTCACAGCCAATACAAGTGTCGGATACCACTTTTAGGGATGAGAAACTTAAAAGATAAGTCTCATAAACTCACAACCAAGAAGACCTGGATAAGAGGAAAAGACTTAAAATAATTAGTAGCTTTATTTATCAACTCTCAATAACTCAAAAACAAGCATAAGGTCCTTTTATTTATAATAAAGGATTTGGCCAAAGGCCTTTACAAGAAGAAAAAACTAAATCCTAAATAATTAATTAAGATATTACTTACTCATAAAAAAATAAAATAGTTAATGGAATTAATCATTACAAGCTAAGGAATTAAAGCCTTTCTAAAGAAAAGAAAAATAAAAGCCTTGGGGATTAAGTAATAATTTGCATACCAAAACTTTCCTAATTTGAATGCTGCTAACTTTTTTACTCAAAAAGACTTTTAGAATCCTCAAGAATCTTCCTTATCAAGCACATAATAAACCAAGTTGACTCTTGTAGCCGTTGATCATGTGATTAGGCTTGTATACTTGAACTCATCCTTTTTTTGGGCTTGTTAAATTGGGCCAACCATTATGTCGCATAACATATTACAATGAGAATCTATGTTCATCTCTTTTAAGGGATAAACATTGATTCTAAAAAAATAGTAAAAAAAAAAGCTTTTCTTATGAAATCAAAGCACAAATATCATGCATCCCAATGAAAAAAATGTGTTTTCTTAGCCAATCATGAAAAAAATGCACATTATTATGAGAATCTATGTTCATCTCTTATAAGGGATGAAATTTGATTCTAAAGAAAATGGTGAAAAGATAAGTTTTTCTTACAAATTCAAAGCATTAATGTCATGTATCCTAATGAGAAAAATGTTTTTTGTAGCCCAACCATGAAAAGAATAGACATTATTATGAGAACCCATGTTCACCTTTTATAAGGGATGAACTATGTTTCAAAGGAAAATGGTAGAAAAAAAGTTTTTCCTATGGAATCAAGGCTTCATGCATCCCAATGAGAAAATGTGTTTTTGTAGCCCAATCATGAAAATAATGCCAATCATTACAAGAATCCATGTTTATCTCGATTAAGGGATGAACTTTGTGTTTTTGGAAAGTAGTGGAACTTTATTTCTATGAAAAAATGGACATTATTATGGGAATCTATTTTCCTCTCTTCTAAGGTCAACCTTTGATTCTAGTGAAATAATTGAAAGAAAAGCTTTTCTTGTGAAATCAAAGCATCAATATTGTATAACTCGATGAGGAAAATATGTTTTTGTATCCCAATCAAGAAACGTTAGCATTATTATGAGAATCCATATTCATCTTTTTTAAGAGATGAACATTGTTTCGAAGGAATATGGCGAAAAGAAAAGCATTTCTTGTGAAATAAAAGCATCAATATCATATATCTAAATGAGGTGAATGTGGCTTTCTAGCCTAATCATAAAATGAATGCAGATTATGATGAGAATCCATGTTCGTCTATTTGAGAGGTAAACCTTGATTCTAAGGAAAATGTGGAAAAAAAAACTTTTCTTGCAAAGCTAAAACGTCAAATCATGTACCCAATAGGAGAAAGTGTTTTTCCAACCCTATGATGAGAATAATGGATGTTATAAAAAGAATCCATGTTCATCTCATTCGAAGGATGAACTTCGATTCTAAGGAAAATACTGAAAGGAAAAGCTTTTCTTGCGAATTCAAAGCATTAATATCATGTATCCAAATAAGAAGAATGTGCTTTTGTAGCCCAACTATGAGAAGAATGGACATTATCACGAGAACCCATGTTCATCTCTTATAAGGGATAAACTATGATTCTAAGGAAAATAGTGGAAAGAAAAGCTTTCCCTCTAAAATTAAAGCATCAATATCATATATCCTATTGAGGAGATTGTGTTTTTGTAACCCATCATGAAACAAATGCCCATTATTACAAGAATCCATGTTCATCTTGATTGAAGGATGGAATTTGTGTCTATGGAAATTAGTGAAACTTTGTTTCTATGAAAAAAGGCTCATTATTAGGAGAATCAATTTTCTTACTTTTTGAGGGTCAAACTTGATTATAATGAAAATAATGGAATGAAAAGCTTTTTTTACGAAATCAAAGCATTAATATTATGTAGCCTGATGAGGATAATGTGTTTTTGTAGCCTAATCAAAAAAAAAATTAGCATTGTTGCAAGAATCCATGCGCGTCTATTCTAAGGGGCAAACACTGTTTCAAAGGAATATAATGGAGAGAAAATCATTTGTTATGAAATAAAAGAATCAATATCATGTATCCAAATGAGGATAATGTGTTTTTCTAGCCTAATCACAAAGTGAATGAGATTACGACAAGAATACATGTTTGTCCTTTTTGAGGGATGACCTTGATTCTAAAAAAAAATATAGAAAGAAAAGCCTCTCTTGTAAAGTCAAAGCATACATATCATGTAACCAATGAGGAGAAGATGTTTTTACAGCCATACCATAAGAGTAATAGACATTATAACAAGAATCCATGTTTGTCATTTTTTAGGGATGAACTTTAATTCAAAGGAAAAAGATGGAAAAAAAAAGCTTTTCTTGCGCATCAAAATGTTAATATCACATATCGTAACAAGGAGAATGGGTTTTTGTAGGCCAATCACATAAAGAATGGACATTATTATGAGAATCTATTTTCATTTCTTTTGAGGGACAAACTTTGATTCTAAGGAAAATGGAGGAAAGAAAATATTTTTTATGAACCAAAGCATCAACATTATGCAGCCTAATGAGGTGAATGTGTTTTTGTAAGCATATCATAATGAATGGACATTACTATGAGAATTGACGTTTGTCTGTTTTAAAGGATGAACTTTGATTCTAAGGAAAATAATGAAAAGAAAAGCTTTTCTTATAAAATCAAAGCATCGATATTACGTATCCCAGCAAGGCAATTGCATTTTTGTAGCCTAATCAAGGAAAAAAGCCATTATTATGAGAATCCACGCTCATCGTTTTTAAGGGATAAGCCTTGATTTTATGGAAAATGATGCTAAGAAAAGCCTTTTCTACGCAATTAAAGCATCAATATCATGTATCCTAATAAGGAGAATGTGTTTGTGTAGTCTAATCATGAACAAATGTAGATTATTATGAGAATCCATGTTCATTTCTTCTAAGAGATGAATCTTGATTCTAAAGAAAATGGTAAAAATAAAAGTTTTTCTTGGAAAGTTACAGTGTAAATATTGTGTACCCGAATGAGGAAAAAACGTTTTGTAGGCTAATCATGAAAAGATTAGACATTATAATAAGAATCCATGTTTGTCAGTTTCAACAAAAAAAATTTGGTTCTAAGGAAAACATTGGACAAAAATGCTTTTCATGTGAATCAAAGCATCAACGTCATGTGTTCCAATAAGGTGAATGTGTTTCTATATGCCAATCACGAAAAGAATAGACATTATTATGAGAATCCATGATCATCCCTTTTGAGAGATGAACCTTGATTCTAAGGAAATAGTGGAAAAAATAGCTTTTCTTGTGAAATGAAAGCATCAATATCGTGTATCCTAATAAGAGGAATGTATTTCTATGGCCCAATCTCAAAAGGAATGGGCACTATTATGAGATTTCATGTTCTTTTTTTAAGGGGATGAGCTTTGATTTTAAGGAAAATGATGGAAAATAAATATTTTCTTACAAATCAAAGCGTTAATTTCATGTATGCCAACAAGGCAAATGTGTTTTTATAGGCCAATCATGAAAAGAATAGACATTGTTAAGTGAATCTATATTCATCTCTTTTGAGGGATGAACTTTGATTCTAAGGAAAATGGTGGAAAAAAAACTTTTCCTCTAAATCAAAGCATCAATGTCATGTATCCCAATGAGGAGAATGTGTTTTTGTAGCATAATCGAGAAAAGAACAAACATTATTATAAGAATCCATGTACGTCTCTTTTAAAGGATGAAATTTAATTTAAAGAAAAATAGCAGAAAGAAAAGCTTTTCATGCGAAATCAAAGAATCAATATTGTGTATCCTAATAAGGAGAATGAGTTTTTGCAACCCAATCATGAAAAGAATAGACCTTATTACAAGAACCTTTTTTTATCTCCTTTGAGGGATAAACTTTGTTTCTAAGGAAAATATGGTAATAAAAGCTTTTCCTACAAAATCAAAACATCAAAATTATGTATCCCAATTAGGAGAATGTGTTTTCGTAGCCTAATCATGGAAAGAATGGACATTAATACAAGAATCCATGTTTATCTTTTTTGAGGGATAAACTTTTATTTTAATGAAATTGTTTGAAAGAAAAGCTTTTCTTTTGAAATCAAAGCATTGATATTTTATATCCCAACAAGGTGAAAGTGTTTTTGTAGCCTAATTAGGAAAAGAATGGATATTATTACGACAACCCATGTTCATTGCTTTTAAAGGATGAACTTTGATTTAAATGAAAATAGTGGATATAAAAGCTTTTATTATGAAATGAAAGAATCAATATCGTGAATCCTAATGAGGAGAATGTTTTTAGTAGACCAATCATAATAAGAATGGACATTATTATGAGAATCCATGTTCATCACTTTTTAAGGATAAACTTAAGCCATATCAAATATAAGGGAACAAAAGTTTTTCTTGCAAAACCAAAGCATCAATATCACAAAGAGAATGTGCTTTTATGGCCCAATCATGAAAAGAATATAAATTATTACAAGACCACATGTTCATCATTTTTGAGGGATAGACCTTGATTTTAAAGAAATTGCTAGAAAAAAACATTTCTTTTGAAATCAAGGCATCAATATCATGTTTCCCAATGTGAAGAATGTGTTTTTATAGCCCAATCATGAAAAAGAATCCATGCTCATTTTTTAAAGGATGAACTTTGTTTCTATGAAAAACAGTAAAAAGAAAATCTTTCTGTACAAAATCAAAGGATTAATATTATGTATCAAAATGAGATGAATGTGTTTTTATGGCCTAATCAGAAAAAGAAGGTAGATTATTACGGGAATCCATTTTGCCACTTTTGAGGGATGAACCTTGACTTTTAGGAAAATTATGGAAAGATAAGTTTTTCTTATGAAATCAAAGCATTAATATCATGTATCCCAATGAAAAAAAATGTGTTTTCATATCCCAATCACGAAAAAAAGGAAAATTATGACTAGAATCCATGTTGGTCTCCTTTGAGGGATGAACCTTTATTCAAACGAAAATGGTGGAATGAAAAGCATTTCTTATGAATTCAAAGCATCAATATCGTGTATCCCAATAAGGAAACTATGTTTCTATAGCCCATCAAGAAAAAATACAGATTATGACAAGACTCTATGTTTATCTCTTTTGAGGGATGAACCTTGATTCTAAAAAAAATAGTGTAAATAAAAACTTCTCTTACAAAGTTAGAGTGTAAATATAGTGTACCCCAAGAAGGAAAAGGTTGTTTTGTAGGCCAATCATGAAAAGATTAGACATTATAGCAAGAACCTATGTTCATCACTTTGATGGA
>JBBYHO010107218.1:26310-43255 GCA_038382025.1 Adansonia gregorii | reverse complement strand
AAAAAAGTAATTTATGAATCTTCTCTAGCAGTAGCTCCTTCATAAAAAGTAAAAGAAAAAAAGCTGCATGCGGGTTTTCAATCACTAAAGGCTTGAGTCAAAGTGGTTAAATGGATTGGTATATAATTTCAAATGTAGGTGCATTTGAGAGTGTTGTTAGAGCTCTTTCTCACTTAAAAAAGACCAATATTAGATTGTTTGGTCCGTAGAGTTAGACTATTAGCCATGACTTCCCATTGGCTTTGGGTTAAGACATTTAGAATGAAACAGGACACAGGAAGGGGCCAACATGTTTTGGATTATATTTAAGGAACAAAACTGTCTTAAGAAGCTTTTTTTGTAATTATTATTTATTTAGAAAGTTATTTTAGGAGTACAATTATGACTTTCTCTGTAGGTAAGATAAATTAGATCCTTTAAATTCCCAACTACAATCAAGGTTTATTTTACTTCATGGTGATAAGTGAAGGAAAGTAAAACGATTGCTTTACAACTAACTAAGCAAGCCAAAAGGTTTATGCATGGTATAAAGCAACAGAAGATGAAATGACTTATCCCATGGACTGTATTCTAAAGTTCGTCAACAAAAAGAAAGTCCCATTCTTTGATACATTTGGGGAAAAAAATGAAAGAGAGAAGTATTTTGTTCAAAGCAAAGTGACTCTGATTTATACTTTTTTTTTTCTGCATTCATTTATTTTGGGAAAATAAATTTAAAAAATAATTTATTTTAGAAAAAAATTGATTTTCTTATTATATTTTGAATGATTTTGTGCGAAATATTTTTTGTTATTTGATTGTTTTTATTTGAAAAAAAATTGTATTGATATAAGAAGGATCAATCCTTACATAAAAAGATTAATCCTCTTTTGCTTTGTTTTAACCCTTTTTTTCTTTTTTTAAAAAAATTTATCTCTACATGCAGGAGATCGATCTTTTTCTTATTTTGTTTTAAAAAAGAGATCTATCCCTTTTGTTCTACTTTAGTTTTTGGATAATGTCCTACGCTCTTTAGAAGCGTAAGATACTTTTCAAACAATAAATTAATTTTCATTGATCCAAAGTTCATTCTTCATTTATCAAATTAATTTTAAAAAATGAAAAATATAAAAATTATCTTCCAGA
The DNA here is from genome assembly GCA_038382025.1 of Adansonia gregorii. Classification (NCBI taxonomy): domain Eukaryota; kingdom Viridiplantae; phylum Streptophyta; class Magnoliopsida; order Malvales; family Malvaceae; genus Adansonia; species Adansonia gregorii. Next base: position 42,130 of record JBBYHO010107218.1, on the reverse strand, counting down.
AATTATTTTTTTTATGAAACAAATATCCATTATAATTGTAGATTCGCAATAAACTGGTTAGAAACAAACATACCAAGGAAACATGATTTAATAAATTTTAGTAAACACCGGTAAAACTCATTTTAGCATAGGCACATATTCTCATAAATCCTCATATAGTTTGGAGTTCTACGCATATGAAAGGGCTTAATTGAAGGCCATAGATTTACCTGCCGCTGCTTTACCTTTGTCTACCCACCTTATGACCTCTTTGCATGAGAAAAAAAATAAAAAGACACATTGCATGAGTACTTTAGTAAAATTCAAATAATGACATCCTCATTTGACTTCCATCAATTCTGATCAATTCAAAAATATTTAGTTATGAAACTAGGTTTCAATTGGTCCAAGTTCACTTATCCCTTGCGGGAGATAAACTTTGCAAGATTAGTTTTCATCTTCGGTATTTATAATTTCCTTTTTTCAATTTCTTTGTATATATAAAACATAGTTACATAAATATTTGGCATCAAAACTCTAGGAAATAAGCAAATTGATACTTGAAAAAAAAAAATACAAACGTACATTTGAACTTTTGAAGCACATAACATGTTAATTCCAACTTTGACATTACTAGCCTAACCAACTTATATATATATATATATATATATATGTGACATTTGACCAATATTATTAAGTTATGTGTACATCGTTTAGAACTATCGACATCCAACATTAATTTAGAAAAATTGTACCAATAGAACCACTAATTTGCTTGTCACACGGTATCCGTATAGCATTCACGTGGAATTTTCATAAAATATTAAACATTTTAAATTAACACATGATACATCTAATGGCACAATTATGCCGATTAAATGCTGCATAGACTTTGGCCAAAGAAAAGAAAAAAAAGATGCTATATAGACAAGTTAGTTTAACACTATCGGAATTTGAGTTACCATGATGAAGTAGTTAAAAATTAAAGATCTAAGTTGTATTTCATCAATTTGTACATTTTATCAAAATTCAAGTACCAAAAATTAGAAAGAAGTCATTAAAAACCCTTTAACTATTAGTACTGGGCACACTTTGGAGTATTATTGCGCAGTGTAAACGTTTGGAGCTATGTTAATTGTACGTATTTATATAGGAACGGTGGGAGGTGAAATACTTGAAGATTTTTAACCTAGAATTGTTTACTGCAAGTTTGGTGCCAGAAAGGGAAACATAATTTCAGATTCACAGGTCGCCAGTTTGCCACCGTCCTTTGTGTCTTGTGGGTTATAAATATTTACGTGGGCGGAGGATAGGAGAGGTCCACCTGGACCTAGTTGCCGCCGATGCTTGATACTTGATAAAGGGTTTTTGACAAATGGAAAATATATCTAGTTATTGTGTCTTCTGTTGTCCTGGTAAATTAATTGAAGATGCCATTGGCATTGGTTCAATGTCTATTTCATTAAGGCATTAATACAAATATGACGCTCAAACCACGTAAACAAAACCATTTTATTTTATATGTATTCATTTCGATCAATTTACCTTTTATGTTATTATTTTTGGTCAATTTAACACTCATAATCATTCCTTTTATTTATTTTAGTCTAATTTTAATGGCGATGTTAAATTTTCTTTTAATTTTTTTATCAATTTTTGGACTTCTTTTATTAATTTCTGGTCCATTTGGTTTAAATTTATCAAAAATTGTTAATCACATGCTTGCATGTTATCAATTTTTGTTAAATTATATGGTGAAATTGATAAAAATAAGAAAGTAATTTAAATTGACTCAAATAAAAGAATAGGTGTCAAAATTACTCAAGTTACATAATTCAATGATCAAATTTGTATTTATACCTTTCATTAATTAGGGAATGCATACCAATTTTTTCTTTAATTTTTTTGGAATTAATCCATACCTGACATTCAATTATAAAGTAAGTGCTTTCTATCTTCTGCAATTGGCGGTGACCCCATTTATTTAAATTCAAATTCATTTAGTATATCTAAAAGTTTTTATTTGTTTATTATTTGCTTGCTATCTGAATGCATACCTAATTTCAAAAATAATATTTATGAGATATCCAAATTTATTAAATCAAAATTTTTAAAAAATTAAAATATATAATTAAACAAAAATTAAATATGTAAATGGATACGGATTTAGATAATCAAATTTATTATCCATATAAATAAAATAAATTTGAATAAAGCTTTCGACTCAAAATTAAAATAAATTTAGATAACATATATCCAATAGTTTATATCTAAATTTATTGTAAATAATAAATTCAATATTTAAATCAACAAAAATCAAATTGAACAATGTCTAATATCTAATTTTTTACCATATGTTACCTTATTAAAATTAAAAATTTAACATTTTAACGAATCTTCTATAGCTCATACCATTGTTAGCCTTTAAGCATTAAGAATGACTAAATGACAAATTTGGACCTGCTATTTTATTTTAAAGTGAGGTCTATTTTCACCTTGTGTTTTTGTCTAACACTTGTATTTACAGTTCGGTTATTAAATAAAAAAGCAATATCGTTAAAATTATTGATATAACATATGATATAAATTATTAATTATTACACGAGTAAAAGATAAGAGTGAAATAAATTTTTTATTTTAAAAATGCATCGATGTATCCATATAACAAAAAAAATTAAAACTCAAAAAATATAAATTTTACCATGATAAATTATTTGTTACTTGACCAAAGAACAAAGTGGAAATGAACTTTTTTCTTTATTTATTAACCAAACTATCTTTTTCTTATATCGACCTTTTCACATTAAAAATGCAATGATATAATTTTCACCATAAAAGATTTTTTTTGTATCACTCTACCAAAATAAATACGAAAATAATAATTTTTTTTTTAAATTTTATAAACCAAACGATCTTCTACTTAAATCTACCCTTAAACCTGGCACAAAGTTCCGGCTCTAATCTGATCACTCCCCTTTTTTTCCCCCACTCCAACTTTTTTTTCTTCCCTTCTAAAGAGAGAGAGAGAGAGAGAGAAGTAAACATATGTCAATACAAAAGTAGTATAAGATATCGCAGTAAATAGACTAGTGAATTTCCAAAGTCTCCACAGTAACCTACCTTTTGAGATAGATGAAGAAGAACTATCGTACTCTCTCTCTCTCCGTGCTTGTTTTATCATCATTGCACTTCTCTTGTAAAACCATGTACATAGCGATAGTAGCGGTGTTGCTCTTTCTTCAACGCTACTGAGCTGACCTTACCTTTAACATGCTGCAATGAATTGATGGAGTTCGATCTTGAAAACCCATTGACAAACCTCAATGACTTCTGCCCCACTACTATCCCTTCCCTCTTCCTGGTTGAATCTGATCACATGCCCACAGATTACTACATAAAGACTCTCAAAGCTAGAGATGTAGATATTTGGGTCAGACGACAAGCTGTCTCTTCAATCTCACAGGTATGTAAATAACCTACTTTCTGATAACAAAGTGTTAAATTGTGCGTTAATTTCATAATTTATGCGATGCATCGATGCTGAATTTCCCTTTTTGTTTCAGTTTTCTTGCAAATTTGGTTCCTTTTTACCATACCTCGCTGTCAATTATCTCGATTGGTTCTTATCAAGCCAAGCACTGCAAGTAAATCTCCTTGGCCTCGTTAGTAGTATTCGTTAACAATATATATTCAGTTTATAGAACTGCAAAACTAACAAAGATATGACTAAACCTCAATGCAGCAGCACCCTAAGACATGGGTTCTGAAACTTCTTGCAATCTCTTGCGTCTCTTTAGCTGCCAAGATGAGGAAAATTAAGTTCTCTCTCACCGACTTGCAGGTAAATTCGTATAGATGGACGGACTTAGACAATTCTAACGTTGCCAAAGACACATTTTATATGGTAGAGAAGGCTTTATCTAAATCTTTTCCCTGTGGAATAAATAGGGCGATGGAGGTTTCATATTTGATGCAAAAACAATAGAGAGAATGGAATATCTTATCTTGGGAGCACTAAAATGGCGAATGCGTTCAATTACTCCTTTCTCTTTCATCTCCTTTTTTATTTCATTTTTCAAGCTCAGAGACTCCCCATTAAGGCAAGCCCTCAAAGCTCGAGCCGTTGAAATCATCTTCAAAGCTCAAATTGGTAGGTCTACTTAACTAAAATGCCAAGAATACAGGCATATCTACCACCAACCTTCAATATTAGTTTCCTTCTCACAAAAATAATTCCCCCCACCCCCTCCTTTTCTTTTCGTGCAATTAACAGATATAAAGCTTTTAGAGTTCAAGCCATCAATAATTGCTGCATCGGCACTTCTCTTTGCCTCCCATGAACTTTTTCCCTTACAATTCCCCTGCTTTCAGAAAGCAATTTCCAGCTGTTCATATGTAAATAAGGTAATCTGATGTTTTCCTTCTGTTTTCCTCTATGCATGCTTTGAATAGTATGCCATTTAACATTTGCCACGCAGGAAAAACCAACGAACTGATTATTTTAGTTTTTTTTTTAATAAATTCAAGTACAATGTGCTTTCAAAATGATACTTGTACATCTAATTTGTTAATGTTTGCCGGCTGTGGTAATAATTGGGGTGCAGGAAAACCTGTTACAATGCTACAATTGGATGCAAGAGACGGGCAAGGAGAGAGATGAACCAATATTTGATATGGTTTCCAGCTGAAACACGCTAGTCAATGAGCGGCTTGACCAGCATCTTATTTCTTGTTCAGAAAATGAAAATACAATCAAAGGCATCGTTACAACCCCCACCAGCACCACCAACATTACTCTGAGAACAGAGAAAGACATCAAGACAAGGAAAATCAATGATTACCCAAACAATCAAACAGTCCACTTCTCTCAGGTCCAACATTGTTGATGATACACTGTATCAGAAGTTTTAATCAATGGCCCATTATGGGAGTGACCCTACCTAGTTCTTCGAATAGCAAAACAAAAGAAAAACGAAATCTGAAGAGGGTAGAAAACCTAAAAAAAAGAAGAAACAAAAATGGAAAATGATAAATGGCTGCCAGTGCCAGAGATTACTAGAAGTTGACATCTGGTTCACAGCTAAAGCCAATCACCGCTAGGCCACGTGACTCTTTATGGCCAATCCGATCTCTTTCTTGGCTAGAGTTGGAGAGAATTTTTGTTTCCTTTTATTCTTTTTCTTTTTGTTTCTTTTAGGTTCCAAACAAAGAAAAATCAGATGTTTTAATTGTAGGGTTGGACTTTTGTTTGTCTGTTCGGTGTTATTGTGGTTGTGTCTAGTTTCCGGAGAAGAAGAATAGTGACAATACTAATTCAGCTATAATATTAATAATATAATCCTGGTGAATGAGAATGAATTTTTTTTTTATATTTAATTCCAGTATATGGCTGCTGGATAACAAAACAAGTTACAATTTGAAATTTGAATGGTTTCGTGAGAGTAAATTAGAATTTTTTTTTTCATGTACTCTAATTTCGATGAATTTAATTTATATATTTTAAAAAAATTGATTTAAAAATAATTGATAACAGTTTTAATCTTTTTCAGTTAAATTCGATTTCTTTGTTGATTATTTACATGCTGATCTAATTCTTCCGATTGCATAAACACTACATAAAAAAAAAATGAAAAAGAAAAGAAAAGATCAAGATTTTCGAAAATCCTGCTTGGAGCAAAACAATAATTTTTTACTGAATCTATAATCTATATTTATGACTATAATTGGAAGTCGTCCCAAGCAATAAGATCGCTCAATTTCAATCTTGGAGCACTTTGCTTGGGGACACAATATAGAATTGGTATTAAGTGGGCTTGTAAGGGTTGTTTAGGTTATTGTCAAAGTTTATATTAGGTTATTGTCAAAGTTTATATATATATATATATATATATATATGCATATATAATAAGAAAAGAAAAGAAAAGAAAAAGAAAAGAAAGATGTAATAAAGAAAAATAAAGGAAACATGAAAAAAATTTGTATTTTCCTGTTATATGTATATTCGTTTGTTTTTCAAGCTATTATCGTATTCAAGGTAATTTATATAAATTTTGATATTGTAATGATTCGTTTTATAAAAATTTTAACACATTTATATATTTATGTCATGTTTATGTTATTTTTTATATTGTATCATGTTTTAATTATTTTTTTTCATGTTATTCAAGTCACATTATAATTCATCCCATATTAACTTTTAACTTTTTGCTCATTGACTTAAAAATTGGACCATTGGATATGCCATATATTAATATAAATATGATGTTTAAAACTTCAATCCAATTTCCTTCAAATTTGACTCTAAAATATTTACACATTTAGAATTTATTTTATATAGATTTTTACATGTTCGTTATTGGTGCCATATTCACATTATTTTTCAATTATGCCATGTTTTGATTTTTTTTTTCAATGTTGTGTTTGCATTTTATTTCAATTTTCATATTTCGCATAATTTTTCATAATAAATTAATTTTGATTCTAAGTTCATAGACTTAAAATTAAATCACGGTATACATCAATATAATTATTATGTTCAAAACTTTAATTTAATTTCCCAAAGCATGGCAAGAGCATGTTCTAGTTCTACTAAAAAATTTATGGACAAAATCATATTTTGTTAGAAATTCATCGACAAAAATTCGCGAGAAATGATAATTATTTCTATTATATTTTCCAATTAATTTTTATCGTAAATTTCATTTAAAAATGTTTTAAAATAATTTTCACAGAAATTTCAACAAATAATTTGACTTGAAATCTTGTCACCAAAACTTCCATTAATAATTTTTATGAAAAATTTTATCAGAATTTAGTTGGAGTTGGCATTTATAGATGAAATTTAAGCGATATTTTCTATCAAAAAACCTTTTTTTATTGTAAAAAAGGTGAAAAAAGAAATTAAACTAAAAATTCCATAGAAAAAGTTTCTAACAGCTTCTTCTTTTGTTCTTTCTTTTTCTTTTTATTCTCTTTTCCTTCCCAAACATTTTCCCAATCAACTTGACTTCGGTGTATATTTATCCCTTTCTCTTTACTCTCTCATTTATCTGGTGGCTAGGTCCTATAATCTAATTGCTTTTCTAAAACAACCTTTCTTTTGCAAATACCATGCAGAGGTTGTTAGTAAATAATGAAGAAGATCGTTAAAAAGAAAAAGAGAGTTACGAGAGAACAGTAGAGAAATCAAAGAGACAAAGTTCAAAAGATAAAGGGAGAAAATGTTAGAAGAATGGTAATTGTCTTTGTAGACACCTCAATTTGTCTGGGTCATTATCCAAGGCATCAAAAGTCATTATTCGGGGCATCTTCAAGGCCATTTGGATAAGCATGGGTTAGTCATCCATCATTCCTAGTACAATGAGGTGCTAAGAGTGCCAAAGGTGTGTAAAATTTACATATTCATGAGTAGGAATTGATACATGAACCTCATTTGTCAATACAAGGCTTTATGACATTAAAGCCTCCAAATCCACTATTTGTATCAATACAGAAAGTATCAATACATTTGCCTAATGTATCGATATAATGGCATTTGTATTGATACAAAGTCAAGTCATAACTAAAATTATGAGTTTTGGCCAAAATGTATCAATACACAAGTAAAAGTATCAATACAACTTTCATTATATCAATACAATCTTTAATGTATTTACACATTCGGGCAATTTTTCTATGTGTTGATTCAATATTGTTTGTATTGATACAGATAGGAAATATTTTACCTAGTTCTTGTCATTTTCATTCCTTTGTGCCATAACATTAAATATGAATTTGTCAACAACCTTGGCTCAAAAAATCATTCAATGTCGACAGAAGTTCCTAAACATCATGTGGATTTCATTTTTGGGCTTTAAGCATTGGAACATAACATTTTTGAATGGTCTATTAAGCTTGTTACAAAAGCATTTGATGCTATAATGTGGATTAATCAAGGGCAACCTACAACTTGCTTATTATGTTAGCTTATGCATGGCCTTTTGCTACCAAGGCTGCACATCAACCAATAAAATGCTTGAAGCTTGCTCCTTGGTACAATGACTCACCATGTTGTACACCACAAATGTCTTAAATGCCCCAACTTTACTAGGTTTTTGATGGCTGAGATTAATCTTATATAAGATAAATTATGTGCTCAGCCTAAGAGGAGAATACACACATTTTACATCAACCATTACCCTTAGAAAAATTCCATTCCCGTAGCTCTCCTTTAGCCTATCTAAAAACCCTCTATTGACATTATTTTTCCTCTCGTAACCTTTTCTATTGATACCACAACCACTAAGCTCATTTTTGGTCATCGTTTTTTTTGCTAATCCATAGCCAAAAAAAAAAAAGAAGAAAGTGAGCTATAAGTGCAAAGATTTTCTGCTTAAAATCACTAACAAGGTTCTCAAGCTTTTGGGTATATTTCTTACTCTTTTTCCATTTATTTACTTGCCTTTTTGAATTTTTATCATTCTAGTGAACCTTAATATGTTGACCATGACCTTGTCCTAAGATGTTCATGCATTCTGTGGCCTTGGTTATGATAGACTTAGGACTGTTGATGGTTTGTTAATCCTTTTGCCATGTTTATCTATGCTTTTATGCTTGGTTTACCTTTAAATCACTTTTTAATGCTATCTTGAAAATTTTAAACATGTTTATCTCATCTTCAATGGCATGATTTTTGATGCCATTCATAAAGCTAACTTCTCCAAGCATCCCTTTGTTCATTTCCTTGCATCTTTGTCATCATTTTTATGTCAAAATGTCATATTTGTTTGTTTAAGCATGCTCTCTATGTTTATTGTCATGAATGTCATACTTATTTCATCACATGTTTGACAAAATACTAGTTTGCTATGCGTCAAAAATCTATTTTCTAAAAAACTCCCCTAGGTTAAGTCTATGTTATCTTCAACAAAGGGAGATTACCATGGGTCTAAGGTTTTCTATCTATTAGTTTTCTAATCATAGGAAAAAAATCAAGCTTTCTGTGTCGAGATTAACATTAAATTAGGCTATATACTCTAATTTTCAAAAATGAAATATCTTTTAAATTGTCCCAACTTATTTGTGCCTTAGTCTTGCTGTTTAAAATCCTTTGTAAGTGAGATGGTTAATGGGTTATTCCATCATTCCAAACTACTCTGGGTTGTGTGAATGAGCTTGTGAAGCCATTGTCACTGACCTCCTTTTTGTCATAAACATTTGAATGTCCATAACTTGAGGCTAGTTCCAAGAAACTTGAAACATCGAACACCCCCTATTTTATGCTAGAACTATTGTAGTCATGATTTGAAAAAATTATTTTCAAACCTTAAACAAATTTTCACAAATTTCATGATTTTTTTACCTTAAAATGCATTAAGTTACCTTTTTAATAGTATATTATTTGCCTATGGCTCATTTTGGATTAGGGAGTTACAATTTTTTGAACTTTTGTTATTTGCAACCCTTGAAATCAGTGATTCACATTCTATTTGGGCCATTTTAATCTAATAAATGAATTTTTAGAATTTTTAAAATATTTTTCCTAAAAGATACACAAAATTCCCTTTCCAGGAAGGTATCATTTGTGATATAATGATTCTAAATGAATAGAAAATAAATTTTCAAATTTTGCCACAACTTTTGCCTAGCACATGCTATCAGCGTCACACTAGACCTAAATTTAAAATTATTTCCTTTGTGGAAACAATTTTCTAAGATTTTTAAAATATTTTTATGTTATTCCTTATTAAATCACCTTTCAAATTTAAAATTATCTTGTCCAACCCTTACCACCTTTGGATCACCCCAAAAGAAAATTAGAAAAGGGACAGGATGATGATATCTTTTGTTTTTAGTATTCATCAAAGTTAATTAAGTTTTTTTAAATCCTTCTCTGAGGTATTCGAATGCCTCTAAATGAGTTTGACTAACCTCTATTGAGTCAAAAAGCATGTTTTAACCCCCTTTTAACTTTGAGTAAGGAACAAGCATTTTTCCAAATCTTGCTAATTTCTATTTTTGTCAATTCTTACTTTTTTTAATCAAAAAATTGTCAGCTTTGTCAAGAAATATAAAAAATGCCATTTTGTTAAGGAATAGTCAAATTTTGCCAATTAAAAAATTTTTAATCATGTTTTTTTTTTCAAAAAGTCACAAAAAAAAATAAAATTTTCTCTCTCAAAATTTTTTTAGACTTTTCAAAATTTAAACCTGATTTTTATGCTTTAACCAGCCAAAGAATCCAAACGCATCACAAAAATTTTTAACTTGGTTATTGCTAGATAATTGATGACAATTATGAGATACATTTTGATCATCATTCTTTTTTCCTTTTTGTATGATTATGTTTATGCAATATTATCTCTTTTTTTGTCCTATTAAGATGTTTCTCTTTGTGGTGTTCACTTTGTATTCATTTTTCTAAATCATTTTCAAAAAATCATAAAGACAATATTTCATGTCGGTATCTTTTCAGTACTTAACACAAAATATCTATTTTTTAAAATTAATGTTGACGGTCATTTTGGTCAAAAATCTCTATGATCCCATCTCTTCGAGACACATATAGGATTAAAATTTTTCTTAAAACTTTGATTTACTATTTTATACAAAGTGATGCATAAAAGGGGATTTTATTGAAATAATGACAAGGCAAAACTAAAGAAATCAAAACTAGGTAAAGACATAGCTAGAAGGTATTGATCTCGAGTGTTGTGGGGATGTTGATACTTCTCTACACATAACCAACCCTGAACCAAACTGTCAAATCTTTGAACCATGTAGATTAGGGAATCGATGTTTCAAGTTTTGTAAATTAGAATATCGATTTTGATAGGCATCCGATCATGCCTAGCCTAAATGATCCATGGTAACGTCAATGGTAACTTCAATCATTAGCCATTTCGTGGTGGCCATCCAAGATCAATTGGATGAGTGATTCGTTCTATGGTTTCCTTATCATGATTAAAAGTTGAGAATTTATGCTTTTTCACTCCTATCACTCCATAAAAGAATAGTTCAGGTCAAGAAGACACTTCCTTGTCAAGATAAATTATTTTTTAAATTGCACGCCTTTCTTTAATAGGGGTGGTGCACATTGTCGAAATGGCTAATGCACATTGTCAAGATAAATTATTTTCTTGGCTCTTGATCATGAGAGGGGACTATTAGATGAATAACTTATTCAACTAGTCTTTGATGGCTATCACGAAATGACTAATGCTTGGCGTCATCATCAATCATTTTGGTTAGGCGTGATTAGATGCCTATCGAAACCTATATTTCAAGTTACGAAACTTGAAACATCAATTCCATGGTCCGCATGGTCTAGAGATTCAACAGTTAAGTTTAGGAGTTGGTTACACATATAAAGTATTAAAATTCTTACGATGCCCGATATCAGTACCTTTTAACTACGTCTTAACTTAATTTTGATTTCTTTGGTTTTGCCTTATCATTATTTTGATATAATCCATTTTTTATGCATTCCATTCTTGCAACATTCCATATAGAAATAGTGTCCACTAACTGCTACTAACTTAGCAATTAACAACCATTTAAAGTGCCTTAATTGCTGTTTAGCAATTAAACCAAAACAAAATAGTTTAAAACATTTTCAGTCCCAAAATGAGATCATTTCCTCCGAAACTCATTGGACTTGTAACAACTAACCCCTTTTCAAAATCTTCTTCTTTTTAAGGATAAAAAGTAGGAAATTGCTGTCGAAGCTTGAATAAAAACTCTTAAGTGGCATCCTTGAGAAAACTATTGCTCTAATAAACTATAACCTCTATGAGAGCCTTGTTCTTCCACTTGGTATACTTTTTTTCTAAAATAGCCTAAGGTTTGCAATGCAAACACCATCAACATTTAATAGTGGAAGTTAGAGCTGAGTAAAAGCAGTTTCAAATGGCCAAAGAACTTGGTTGAAAGCTTAAGTAAAGACCTGTAAGCCACAAAAAGCTATCAATAAAGCTGCAGTTTCAAATAAATAAGATTATCAATGTTAAAACTATGATTGGTCCTTTACTTACTAGCTTGCTGCTTTATTTTAAGCTATGGTAAGGTGAAATTTCAAAAGCCTTAATGGCAACTTCATAGGCCTGATGACTACAATCGAACACCTTGACTTTAGAAGCACAAGACATAAGGGTTGTGGTGGGGGTAGGTTGCTCATAGGCTATTCATAAAGAGTAGTTTTCAATGGAGTATGATAAACGGTATTACACCATCACTTGGTAAGAGGTAGCCTTTTGCACTATACTTTAGGCTTCTGGCCCATCATACAACATAAAAAATCTAAACAATAGTTGAACCAGTTTTTGCATCAAACTGGGGATGATATGCTATGAAAAGATGTAATTTGGCTCGCAACAATTTAAATAGCTTTTTCCAAAATAATTTAAGACTTATCATGATTAAAGGTGATAGTTTTTAGAATGCCATAGAGCTTATATATGTTATCTAGAAATAAGCGTGCCACAGCAAAACAAAGTAAGGGTGAGATAAAGGAATAAAGAGTCCATACTTACTTAAACGATCCATGAAAATTGTTGAAGAAGGTTGGCCAAGTAGTCTTACTGAGCTTGTAAATAACATAACTAAATGTTTATAGCTATAATAACTAAAATGCTATAAATACATCGAGAAGATCCACCAATGTTTACTAATTATCTCCTGGAAGCAATCTTAACAAAACTAGTAGTGTGACACTAAAGGGTAAAAGCCTGGCTTCTTACTATTGTTAAAGAATGTGGGCTGAGTGATCCTATTAAGCTTGTAAAGAACATAGCTAAATGTTAGTAGTTGCAATAAAGAAGATAGCATAAATGCCTTGTAGAGAAATGTTATTGTGTAATAAGACTTGAATTCCACGCAAAGCATATGTCTTATAACCAAATCTCTTTTATTGTGCAATAGATCCTCATTGTTTGAAGTTTATTAGTGTCCTAAATAACATGTAGAGAAATGTTAGACTTTTAAGTTATATTAGGATTTTTTTACTGGGGTACCCAATGGATTTAAGGCAATCTACAAATTTCTCTTATTCTACCAAGGTTCTTTAATGTCCTTCATGTGGTACAATTGTGATATGATGCATTTATGGCCACTTTGAATTTCACTCCACACCACATGCACAAGCCTTCTTCCGTTGTTCCTCTTTTTTTTTTCCTTTGGTGGGTAGCTTGTTGGATCTAGGACGATTTTGCTCAACTTTAGTAGGGATGGTTTAAAGGAAGTGGTGGTTAATAGTGTTCTGAATGATGGGGTATAGGGAAGAAATGGTCTTTTTAGTGTAGGTTGCAATGTTGGTAAGGCTGATTTAAAAGGTGGTTAGATAATTGGTTGATGGATAGAGGAACAAGGATGGTGCTTGTAATAAGATGTAAAGCTTCCAATGAGCATTGAATATAATAAACTTCATTTCTTGGGCAAGATTATAAGCATGGGTGAAGATCTTGGCATAAAACTTGCTAACTAGCTTGGCAATTTCTAGTTTTAAATTGCTAATAATGACACGGAGCATATGCTCACCAGATAATTACAATAGATTCAACAATCCCTTGAATTCTTCATGTTACTCTTCAGTTTATCAGAGTTTGAATATTTTTAATTTATATATATGAAAATATTTTCAAATATGAAATAAATGAGATTTTATATATTAAATATTCATCAATTATATATAATACTTTATAAAAAAACTTTATCAAATATAAAAAAATTAATATCAGTTAAGTAATAAAGTTAAAATTTTTTAATAATCATTAAATTTGTGAGTAATTATGTCTAAAATTCATTAAATTTATGAGTAATTATATATATTATTCATCAGATATAAGATTAATGTTGGTTTAACTTTTTTCTACAAACTTATATTATGTATCAGCTGGTACAACTATTTTCGGTCGGTACTACCTAAACAGGTCGGTACTATCGAAACAGGTCGGTACCTATTGATATGATCGGTACAGACTAAAATCAAGATAAAAAAATCAACTATCATCGATACTATTATATATTAAAATTGATATGTATCGACTAGCACGATCGATACCAATACGGTAGTGATTGCATTCATTCAAACTCAAACATACAAAACAAGTACCGTAAATTATAATTAAAGTGGTTTAGGATTTGGTTGCTGATATTAGTTGTCATGCAACAACCTAGTACACAATGCGCCACCCTGCCATTTATTATGTTCTCTCTCTTTCGGATTCCATGTGACAGCGTGCAGTCTGCAGAGGTTCCACCTCCACAAATTGAGAAATTTGCAGTCGCTTAAAAATATCTAGAAGCACAGGCACAAAAATAGCAGCCCAGCCAGCAGGGAACAACAGATTCCAGGAAACTTCCCCTCCAAGGCACCACTACCTTCCCCTCTGTTGTTCCTTCTCAAAATTTATTTCATCTAAGCTTTTTGGTTGGCACTGGCAGGGCAATGGCAGTATATTTAATTCTTTGTTTTCGCCAAAATAAAATGTGAAATTTTTTTCTTTCCCTTTAGAAAAATGCTAAAATTTCCAATTATCCCACTATCTTCTCACTCTTGAAAAAAATGTTCATAAAATTATTATTTATTTATTATCTTCGTGTCATTTGTAAGTAATCCAACAATCAAAACTCAATGAAATAAAGTTATTCTTTTTCTTTCCTTGTTATAACTTCTTCTTCTTCTTCTTCTTCTTATTATTATTATTATTATTATTATTATTATTATGCTGCTAATGGAGAACTCTATTTTTCAGTAGAATTTTTTCGCTACTTATAATTTTTTTATTACAATCTTACAATTATACAATCATAATACAGAATTATATAATTATTTTAATTCAAACGAGTCTTATAGGTGCAGTGGTTACATTAAATTCGTTCGGATGAGCTTTAAGATTTATTTTTGCTTTTTATATTTGCTGTTTTAAAATTGAATAATACTTGTTTAAATTAAAATAATTATATTATTGATAAAAGATTGATAAATGTTAAAGTATGAGATAAAATTTTTGTGTAATATTTTATATTCATCTATGAGCATTTTAGTATGTTCTAAATCTATCCATTACATCAACCGTCATTGGACAAAATTCGCCACTTCACTCAATAACAACTTAGAACATGAATTTTGATATTCGTTTTTATGTTTTGTCTATTTAATTTATAATTTTATACATGAAGTAAAAATTCCAAATTACGTTAAAAAGAGTAAGAATATAAAAAATAAATTGAATGTTGTTATTTTAAAATAATTATCTTAATTTATTATTTTAGTAATATTATTATTTATAGCATAATTTAATTTAAGATCACATTTATAACTACTACTAATAATAATAACAATAATAACCCAATCCTACCGCGGACATCAATACTTCAGTGGAAATAAAAACTAACACGAGGAGCATGTACAACTTTTATTTTCTAGTTGAAGCGATGCATTTGCTGTTAGCTATCAAAGGCCCAGTATATGTATATAAATACAAAATATATATCAATATATAAATTATCATATATAGATAAATGGTGTATAAATACTCTTTACAATTAATATTCGTAGTGATTAAAAAATTATTCTCATAACATCTACTTAAAATTTGTAAGTAGTATTGGATGGTGAATAATCTCACATTAATAACTTATGGCTTAATTGTGTGGCATATATCAGTCTAATTTCAATGTAAGGTTGGATCCCAAGAGTCACATAAGCTTTTGTTTGAAAGTTGAGGCTATACGAGGCTAGATCACACCACAGACATGCACGTTGTCAAGTCTAGCTTGGGCTTGACCTTAAAAGTCTAGTGAGTTGAGCTATATGTTTTGAAGCCCAGCTTGCTGGTGTTTAAGTCCAATTGAATTTTAGCTA
>JBBYHO010107218.1:14489-26210 GCA_038382025.1 Adansonia gregorii | reverse complement strand
AAAACCTGAGAAGGAAAATCAATCAAGAAACACTACTTCCCTCTGTTCCTCTCTGTAGCCAGGGTTATCCTTCCATTCTAGAGAGTTCTTTTCGGTATATTTTAATACACTGGTTATATACAGTTCGTTTTGATTCTGTCGGGTTCGATTCTATACTGCTTAATTGGTAATAGTAAGAATCAGTCTTGATTCTTTATTTTCAGTTACGAGTTTATTTATTTCTTCATCTTACATTACTTATACATATGTGTTTTGGTTGTTTGCTTGTATTTGATTCCATTCACTAGTTTCTACATAATCTATTGAAAACTAGTTAAAAAATAGTTTCGGTTACATTGTTATTGTTTAAACTTTGCCATATATTTTTCTCATATATATTTATAAATATATATTTGTTGGTTTGTGTTCATAATATGTCGACAAGTCCTTTCATCGTTATTACGTGTTGAATCTAGTCAATTTCCATAGTATTATATATTTGTTTATATATCTCGGTTGCAATGAAATGTTTATATGCGTGATTTTATTCATGCAATGTTAAGTTCATTTTTTGATGAATAACAGCGTTTAGGTTTTTAAGAACTGTTTTAATATATTCCATTAGTGTTTGAATTATATTTATGCCACATTGTTTTAAACTTGGTTTTACAAGTGAGTTTCATCTAGGTTTTTTTAACAAGATTGAAAGCTGAGACTAAGTTTATCTTTCTATTTTATAATAAATAAATAAATCGAGTATCGATAATGCAAGTGTATCTATTGCACAACTACCTCACATGCGATGCATGGAGAGAAACCTAAGAAAATCAACGGGGTGGACTTCAAGAGGTAGTAGCAAAAGATGTTATTCTACCTGATAGCCCTGAATTTGGCCAAGCTTTTGACAAAGGAAGCCAATTCTTCAGGAAGGAGAAACAGATGCTACAACTATAGCTTCAGTTCAAGTAGGCAAGCTCTTAGACCCTTTGTGCAAAAACTACATCTTCAATAGTTTGGACAACTTATTGTATAACATGTACAGTCCAATAAAGACAATGAAAGAGATACGGGACACCTTGGATCGAAAATACAAAACTAAAAATGTCAGTACAAAAAAATTTGTGGTTGGCAAATTTCCAGAATTTAAAATGGTGGACTCCATGGCTATAATTAGTTAGCTCCAAAAGTCAAGTGATCCTCCATGAAATTAGTGCCAAAGGAATGGTGCTCAACAAGTCATTTGAAGTGGCCACATTAATTAAAAAATTATCTCACTCATGGAAAGATGTCAAGAACTAGCACAAGAAGAAAAAGATGAAATTAAAGGACTTGATTATCCGAATGAGGATAGAAGAAGATGAGATTCAGAGAACCAAGTCAGGGCTCAGTATATGGAAGCCAAGCCAAATAAAATGGAACATTTGCCAAAGAACAACAGAAGGAAAAATGTTTATTCAAGTTTTTCCCAAGGCAACAAGGGAGTGGGTGTCAAAAAGTTCACTGAAACTTACTTTGTCTATAACAAGCTCAGATAATATGCTAAAGACTGTCATCTAAATCAGAACAAGAACAAGAAAAGGAAAGCTCAAGCCAACATAGTTGATGGAAGTGAAGTTGAGTTGCTCGCTATTTTGGTTAGAGGTGAATTTGGTAGAAAGCTTGAAGACCTGGTGCTTGATACTGGAGCTACTTGTGATGTTTGTTCGATAGGAAGAGTTTTAGTAAGTACAAGAAATCTGCTCATGATAAGCAATTGTTTATGGAAAACCCTTCGGCCTGCAAGGTTCTAGACAATGGGAAAATAGTGCTCAAGGTGACCTCTAGAAAAGAGTTGAACTTAAATAATGACGTTTAAGCCCTAGAAATATGCAAGAATTTAGTGTCCGACCCACTATTGAGCAAGAATAGATTTAAGTTGATCTTTAAGTCTAACAAGTTTGTACACCTTAAATGCATGATGTTCGTAGGGATGGGTTATCTTTGTAATAGGCTTTTAAGCTTAATACTATGGTCGTTGTATCAAGGAACAAGAAAATTAATAAGGCAAGTACTTTTTCTGTTTATTTGCTTAAGTCTTTTAATCTATGGCATGGTAAATTAGGTCATTTAAAGTAAAAGAACTTACAAAATATTAGCAATTTGAATTTGCTTTCATAAATTTGGATTGATAAAAATTACAAATTTGAAACTTATGTGGAATTTGGTAAGGCTCATTTCTATCAATAGGAACATGAAGCGAACCTTTAGATTTAATTCACTCTATACTCGTGATATAAAGTTTGTGCAACCTAGAGATGGTAAAAATTATTTTATTACTTCTATTGATGATTACATGAAATATTGTTATTAGAGCTGGCAGAGCTGGCTCGAGCCAATTCAAGATCAAATCCAATCTGATTTGAATTGACTTACAAAGTCAAAGGCCTAAATTAAAAAAACTCAAGTTTGAAAAAGCCTAAGCCCAAAAAAACTTGAAACTGAAAAGGTCCGAAACTGATAAAAGGTCAAATCGTTTATAATCCGAGCCAGTGACCAATCCGAGCAAAACCTGTAAAAACTTAAAATCTGAGCTTAAGACCAATTCAATCGAGCCTGAGGCCAATTTGACTCGAAACTCATAAAAAATTGAAAAAGTAGTAAACTATAATTATATGATTTTATTTACAATAAAATATTTAACTTATGAAAATATATTTATAATTATTATGCAATTATGTCAATAATGTATTAGTAAATAAAAAATTAATAATAAACCTTTAAATTAAATTTAACTTAAACTATAAATATATTAATAATAAATTTCAACTATCTTTGAATATTGTCCATATTATATTTACAATAAATAAGCATAAAAATAACAAATGGTGTTATTAGTTTAACATTTAATTGATTTATTTTATTATAAATAAAAATAATCATGTATAATATACTATTATACTTGTTTCATAGTTAAATTTCAATTTTAATATAATAATAATAATTTAAATATACAAAAATATCATACAACTTCAATAAATAATTGAACTTGATATTTTCTGTAGCACTAATAAATAATAATACTATTAACAAAATTAACTTTAAATAATTTCTCTTAGTGTTCAAACGTATAAAATTATTAAGACTACTTTAAATAAAAAACATTGTCTTGTAAATGAAAATATACAAATTAGAAAAAGTTAAATGACTTAATTAGATACATCTAACTAAAATATATTTAAGCAAGAAATATTATTTAAATCCTAAAATCATACAAATCAATTTTTTAAATACAATGCATCAAGCCATCAGAAGACTCAGTTTACGCCTTTATGATTCAATAAAGTTCCAATTGTTATATTTTTAACTTTTTTTTATCCTAGTTGTTATTTTTTAATTTATTGTTATTTAAATGATTATAATATCATATAACATTGCACTTACAGTACATTAAAATAATACTTAATTATTTATGATATATCTATTGGCTACATTAGCTTTAAATTAATCTCGATATTGATGTAACTAAAATTTAAGTTTAATTAGCTTGTGTTTAAATATTTTCAAGTTAATATTTTTCCCTGAACCATTTTGCAAACACTTTGAAAAATAGTATAACATGTTTTAACTTTTTTAAACACTCAAAAATGCTTTCTTAATGCATACGCTTGTGTAAAACATTTCTAAGATAAGTTTTATATATTTTAAAATCATGGAAAAAACCCCCTTAAAGATGATTTTTCTATGAATGTGTCGATGCACTAAGTGTATATATTGATGTAAAGCTTGGCGTAGCTAAACTTTCACAAAAACCTTGAATGTAATGATACATCTTAGATTGTATTGATGCACATATAAATTGTATCAAAACATGGCTTTTCCAACAATCATATTTTTGCATGGGTACAGGCAATGTATCGATACACACCTAAATGTATCAAAATAATCTAAAGGGAATAAACGAAAATCATTCAAATGAAATCTCCCATGGCTCTATTCCTTCACCAATCATCCCCAACAGTTATATTCATAATCAAGGCTATAAATAAGCCTCTCCAACACCTCCAACAAGATGATGAACTAAGAGATTAAGCTTAGAATCATATTTTTCATCTCTTTTATATTTTTAAGTAGTTCATTATGTACAAGATTAATTCTTCCTATCCATTCTTGTATTCCTTGTAACTCTATCTTTAGAATTATCATTTATTATTCCAAAAATCTTATAAACACCTAGCTTTTAGAGGTTTTAATTGTTTACAATCAAATCCTTATAAAAAGATAAGGTTCCTACCTAGCCATTGAAAATGAGAAAAATGTTCTATCTTAACAAGAAAAGATTAAGAATAGAGGTTGCTAGCTTAGCCAAGAAAGATAGGAAGTGCAAAGGTTATACCTTGTCCTTTAAAG
Organism: Adansonia gregorii; assembly: GCA_038382025.1. Classification (NCBI taxonomy): domain Eukaryota; kingdom Viridiplantae; phylum Streptophyta; class Magnoliopsida; order Malvales; family Malvaceae; genus Adansonia; species Adansonia gregorii. The sequence goes on along the minus strand of JBBYHO010107218.1, from coordinate 21,845 downwards.
GTAGATAATTCAAGTTAGTGAATTAGAAAAATCTGAGGCAAAGGAGATCTAGGTAGAAGACATAGGCAATTAAGATTGAACCTCTCTAAATACTTGAGTTTGCTTCTTTTTCCCTAGCTCTTTAATTGTCTTTTTGTTATTCACTAACTTGCACTCCAAATATCATTGTTTAGATTTTTTTTAAATTTAGCTTGAGCTCCAAAGAGTAATCGAAGAAAGTTGCAATTGTATTGAAAGCTTCCACGAATGAGAAAAAAAATGATCATGAGGACGATGAAGATGTTGAGATGATCATTTTGTGCAAGAAATTCAAGAAATTCATAAAATTGAATGAAGGTAATTCATCTCAAACAAAAAAGGTTAACAAGTGGTGTATTACAAGTACAATGAACTAGGCCATGTCAAATCCGATTGCCTGTTGAAGAAGGAAAAGAAAGCATTTGTAGCAACTTAGAGTGATAGTGACTCTTCCAATGATGATGACTCCAAGGAAAACCAAATTGGTAACCTTTGCTTCATGGCTCTTAATAAGCCTAATGTAACCTCTAACTTTTCATATTTAAATTCCTATATATTTTATGAGTTGCAAGATACATTTGATGAACATGTAATTGAGTTTGAGGAATGAACTCAAAAAATAGAAAAATGATTTCAAAATTAAAGATGGAAAATGATTTAAATAAAAATTTAAGTTCAAAAATGAAAATAAAAATTTGTAAAATGATATTAATTATTCCAAACTAAGAATTGACATTCTAGAAAAGTCAATTTTGATTTTAAAAGGAAAATTGAAAGCTTAAAACAACAAAAGAAAATCATTTTAGACAAATCTTTTCAAATTATTATGACTAAATATGATCATTGCAAATATCATGGTGATACATCATATACTTGTCCTATTAAGGAAATGACACAATATAAATTGAGACAAGTATGGGTTTTAAAAGGAATAAATAACTTGTTAACTAATTTAAGGACCTAAAACTATTTAGGTATCAAAAGCCAAGTTATTGTTCTTATATGTGTGTTGGAGCAATAAGGAGCAAAGCAATACATTTGGATGCTCTAGACACATAAGGAAGTGAGATGGGTAACCTCTAACCATTGAATTTTGAATTTATATGTTGATTGCTTATTTATGATTTTCAAGTGCTTTATTAAAAATATTTATATCGTTTTGATGCAAAATGTTTTTAAATGAAAATTTCATGTTTTGCATTTTGAATGGGTATAAGTTTAATTGCGTATGAATTTGATGATTTAGTCTTTAATGACAAAATGTTAAATTGATTTGTAAAATGATATTATGAAGCATGAACTCAAGCATGATTTACGCATAAAAGGTTAATTTTGATAAATTTCATGTTTTGAGTTATTAAGAAGCTCTAATGCATTACTAAATTGCATGCATATCCTTATGAGGAGCATTTAGAGTTTACTTATAAGATATGATGACACGAACATGCATTAGCAAATCCTTAAGTCTTTTTAATGCTTTATATTCAATTATACTTGCATAAGACTTAGGATGTTTGATTATGCTGCAAGTTCATATGCCTTAAACAAGTTTGGAATACACTAAACATGTTTATAAAATTGTGCATACATGGTTTGAATGAAAATTTCTTATTTCAAGAATTTTAGTTGCATATTCTTTAAACTTAAGTTACCTATATGACCAATTATGTAAAATTATTCAAACTTGATTTTAAAAGTGGTTTTAATTCAAACTTTTGATCAATCAAATGAGTTTTAAATGTTTAAAATCAAAGGTTGCATTAGAACATCAAATCATGGGTTTTTGGAAAGAAAAATTGTATGTTTTTCAAAAATGACATACTAAGCATTTTTGAAAAACTTAAAACATGTATTGATACCTTGAGTATTGTATTGATACAATGAATAAAAACCCCAAAAAACTCAGATTTTATCAATACATTGAATGTGTTATTGTTACAACATTGTGTGTATCAATACATACCCACCCTGTACCAATATATATAGTGTATTTTGGCCAATTTCATTTTTTTTGTTCTAAAATGCAAAATTGGTCTCTTTTAATATGTTTTCATTTAAAATGCTTCATTTTTATGATTCTCAAACCTTAAAGAATATCATTGCATAACTCATCTCATGCTTGAACATCATATTTGATTAATTGATAAGTCTTTCACAAATCAAATGCATGAATTGCTAGAGTAATGCTCATATAGCTTCGTGATGCTTTAAAATACAAAGTTTTCGATGCATCATTGTTTTTGTGCCTTGATGAACATATCTTCTTGCATAATGACAATTGGTACCATATATGCTTAATGATTTCCATTTATTAATATTGGGTGTCTTTTGTTTCAAAATCTTATTAAGCTCATTGAATTTTTTTTATTTGACAAATTAATGAGCTTATTGAACTTTTTTTTTAATATATGACAATTGACTTTTGGAATTACAAATGCTTATCTTTTGCCAAGATGCCTTTTAATGTTTTTGTAGGGTTTATGGAGATAAAGTTTTTTGTTAGGATGAACATTTGCATAAACAAAAAGATGCAAACAAGTATGCAACCTCATCAAGTCAAGCCAAAACCATCCAATAAGTGCTCAACACTTAGAATCATGAACTCAAAGTCAAAATAAGCATATCGACAAAGCTTGATAAGGTTGAGCTAATTACTAAACTAATGCAATGTAACTCTTAATTTTAGCATTAAGTTTAGTGACATGCATAATTAATTAACATATGGTATCTTTATATGTCATATATGCTTGAATTGTTTGCTTTACATAAATCTTTGAACATGACCTTGAGTTGAGCATTTTTTTTATATCTCTTATCTAATAGTTGGTTTCAACAATTAGTATCCTAGTCCTAAATTATGCCTTAATTCATGGATTAAAATGATTACATCTTTATGCATGTTAATTGATTGAATTATTGCTCAAATGATCTTATTAATGTATCATGAACAAGCAAATGATTTTTTTACCTATAGAAGTTTGCTATGATTTTTTTTTAATTTTTAACTTTCTATACGGTTACTTAAATGATTACAAATAGTATACATATATACTAAAAATTCAACAATAGGCATGCAACTAAACAACAATTGGATTACCTTTCTTAAAATCCTTTAATAATTTGTTTGTCTTATTACTCATAGCCTCAAATGTGTTCAAATGTTTAGAAAAGACCAAAAATATTGCATAAACTATACATCAAGGCTTAAATGCAAAAATTTTCTCAACAATTGGTATACAGATTCTAAAATGATTCATGATTAGTATACATCTTTGAAATCTTATTAGAATCAATCCCCTAACTTTAAATTAATCTATCATACCTTAAATCTTTTTGATATAACAAAAAAAGAGAGAATCTTATGGGTAATTTGCTTGTTTGTGCTATAGTTATATATCTATGTTAACAAATAAACGGATTTCACATGTCTTTATATTAATTATGTTTCATGAAATCTTTAATATCTTGTGTTTGTGATCTTGTAGCTAAATATGACCAAAATTATCTTTGTCAAGTTTTTCAAAAGCATTTTATAAAATATTCCATATTCAAAATTTTTAATAATGCCTTTATTTAGGGAGAGTTTTATTGAAAAACTTTAAATGATTAAGGGAGAGTTTTACAAGTAAATTCATCTTAAGTTTTGTCATATTAAAAAAAGGAGATTATTAGCAACATTCGCTTTTAATTAATCTTGATTTTAATATAACTAAAACTTAAGCTTAATCAGCTTGCGTTTAAATATTTTTAAGTTAGTATTTTTCTATAAATTATTTTAAAAACACTTTAAAAAATACTAAAATGTATTTTAACTCCTCTAAACACTAAAAAATGCATTCCTAATTCATACACTTGTGTAAAACAGTTTTAAGATAAGCTTTATATGTTTTAAAGTCATTAAAAGCCTCTTAAAGGTGTCTTTTATATAAATGTATTGATACACTAGGTGTATGTATCGATATAATGTTTGGTATTAGCTAAACTTTTATAAAAACCTTGAATGTATCAATACAAGATTGGAATGCACTGATACATCTTGGATTGTATTGATACACATATAATACTTGGCTTTTCCAATGATCATATTTTTGTACCGATACAGGTAATATATCGATACACACCTAAATTTATCGATACAAATTGTAGGGAATGAATAAAAATCACTTAAATTAAATCTCCAACGACTCTTTTTCTTTATCAATTATCCTCAACTACTGTATTTGTGATCAAGGCTATAAACAAACCTCTCCAATAACTCCAACAAGATGATAAACCAAAAGATTAAGACTAGAGTCATATTTTTCATCTCTTTCATATTTCTAAGTAGTTCATTGTGTATAGGATTAACTTTTCCTATCCATTATGATATTCCTTGTAATTCTATCTTTAGAATCCGTTGTACCTAAACTCTTGTAAACATCTAGCCTTTAAAGGTTTTAGTTGTTTACATTCAAATCCTTTGTAAAAAAAAAGAATGTTCTTACTTAGCCATTGAAAAGTAAAGAATGGTTCTTTCAAAGTTACAAAAGATAGAGGGTAAAGGTTGCTATCTTAGCTTAGAAAGATAAAGAGTGTAAAGGTTATACCTCGTACTTGAAATATAGATAATTCAAGTTAATGAATTGAGGAAATCTGAGTTAAATGAAGTCGAGGTGAAGGACATAGGCAGTTAAGGCTAAGCCTCTTTAAATACTTAAATTTGCTTATCTTTCCCTAGCTCTTTAATTGTGTTTTTCTTAGTTACTAACTTGAACTCCAAAAATAATTGTTTAGATTTCTCAATTTAAGTTATTAAAGTTTTATTTTGCAAAAGGATTTTGAGAAATCAATTCATCCTCTTCTCGATTTCATTCACCGCTAAAAAGTTTAACAATATCCATTATAGTTCATAATTTATGTAATATTTTATTTAAAAGTTTCATATTATATCTTATATTACAATAGTATATTAAATTATATATACCAACCTTCAGTTGTGTATACTAAGCAAATTATATATTGTTTATAGATGTTTACCATTATATATACTAAAGTTTAATTATTAATAGTTCATATGATATTAAAGTTTTTAAAGTTAATATGCATATAATTTTATAACACCATGATATATATAGAATAATTACGTTATAGATTAAGCTATACTATTCCTGTGTATTGTGAATATAATATGTGTTACATATACTAAATATGGAGTACATTTATTAATAGTTTAATTTAGTAATAACATTATTGAAGAAGAAACATGTATGGGAGATTAAAAAGTATAATGGGCCTTATACTTGTACATCTAGGTTAATTCCACAAGATCACTTGAAATTAGATTCTAGTATGATATATTCATGCATTTTATCTTTGCTTTAAGTAATTTCAGCCATTTTTGTTTTCATTTTAGTTTTAGTTACCGAGATACAGAATAGATATAGATGCATGATCTCTTATAAGAAAGCACGGATAACAAAACATATGGAAATTATTCAACTATTTGGTGATTGGGATAAATCATATAATGATTGCCAAAGTGGTAGGTGCAATGCAACATTTTGTTCCTAGCATAATAGTGAATTACAAGCCATACCTACACACCACGGTCATTGAATGGTGCAAGGTTAGAGTATTTTTTATCCATTTTTTTTAAACATTCAAGACTTGCATTGAAGACTTTTCTTTTTGTAAACCTATTATCCAAGTAGATGGTATATTCTTATATGAAAATTACAAATTAACATTTTTCTTAGCTATTGCACAAAATGACAATAGAAACATAGTATCAATTGCCTTTGCCATTATAGAGAGTGAGATAAAAGAGGCATGGCTATTTTTCTCAATAATTTGCATAGATATGTGGTTGTACAACCTGGCATATGCTTGATTTTGATTAACGCGAATCATCAAATATGTGCTCGAAGACTCGGATAGTGCATTGAACCCATATGTGCATATTATGTGTATTGCATTCAACATGTTATAGTTAACTTCATTAGGAGGTTCAACAATAAAGAATTACGTCGATAAGTTGTTAACATGGGTATATAATCTTATTATGGTTATTTAATTTCTTACAACACTTTCAATTTTCATGTTTTAACAAGTTGTTAAAAAGTTCATAAACTATCATATGACTTTAATGGCGTATGAGTTACATCAACCCTATTTTCAATGGCACTATGAAAATCTTCATGCGAAGAATATAGAAGTGGCCAATTGGATTAATAAGATCCCAAGGGAGACGTGGGCTTAATAATATGAAAAAAGAAGATGTTATGGACATATAATGACAAACCTGGCTGAATGTATAAATTCAATGTTGAAGGGGATTTGTCATCTTCCTATAACTGCTTTGGTAAAAGCCATATATTTTAGATTGGTAGAACTATTTAAGGTGATAAGGAACAAGTAGATCGTAATGATGTCAGCATGCTACATTTACTGTGAAACAACCATAAATACCATGCAAGAAAATCAAAAGAGAGCTAACTTTCACCTTGTTCTTGGGCTTACGCAAGCAAATCAGTATTTTCTAGTTAAAGAGTTAGAAAATCCATAAGAAGGAGTTATTGGTTTGACATACAAAGTCAATATCTTAATGAGAGGTGGTGTGATTCTGGGAAGTTTCAAGCATGCAGGTACCCATGTTCACATGTTGTTGCTGTTAGTACTCATATCCATATAGATTACATGCTATATATGGACAATGTTTATAGACTAGAGACTATAAATAATGTTTATTGATATGAGTTTCAACCTATTAGGAATGAAGCTTATTGGACAGAATATGATGGTCCAAAATTGTGCCCTAATCTAGAAATACGAAGAAATCCCAAAAGTCAACCAAAACCAAGTTGTATTAGTAACGAAGTGGACCTTAGGGAAAAAGGTTAACCAAAGCATTGCAGATTATACGATAATGAAAGCCATAGCCATAAGAAATGTTCTTATCAATTCAACATATCGAGGGAAAGTTTGCATCATTGATTATCAGTTTTTATTTATGATTATACTAGCAAATGATTTATGTAGCTATAAAATTTATTAGTTTCATTTTAATGATGCAAATATTATTTTTTTAATGAAATGCAATGCAAGTTCTTTTTTATTTATCTTTCAACATAAATAATAAAAATATATATTATAGAAAACAGTATAATTATTATAGAAAATTATGAAAACATAATGATAATATAAACATATATAATTAGTAATTATTATAATAGAATCATCTTCCAACATAGGTAATGTAATATAATTATTATAAGAAATTATTACAATATAATTATACTATACCCTAAACATATAATTATTAATTATTATAATAGAATTATCTTTCAACATAAGTAATAT
>JBBYHO010107218.1:0-14389 GCA_038382025.1 Adansonia gregorii | reverse complement strand
TATTGTAAGAAAATTATATCTTTTAAAATAATCGTATAACATATTCAAGCACAAAATAATACATTTATAACATAACTGTATAAATGGATTTTTTTTGTATAACATAACTATATAACTGTATAACACAAGTAATAATACAAAATTAGATCTATTGACAGAGGGCCCTTTTCTCGCGGTGTTGAATATGCGGAGCTCTTCCTTTATGTGGTGGCAATATTTTTTATTCAACGTTCTCAATTTCATTGACATGTATGCCTTGAGTTTAATGTCTTAGGCCTCTTACTTGCATCGTCGATGCTTTTTCTTGCATGGCTCCTTCTTAAGTGGCTTATTCCTAAGTCAACAGGTAATCCCTAAATCTATTCATAGCTATATTAATGTTTGCCATATCAAAAACTTATAACCCACTATTGGAGGGAAGCAACACCTGCTACACCAAAAATAGAATAGGTACTGGTAGCTGGGGGTATCAAACTGATATAAGGTAAACATTTATACTAAAGCTAAAATAAGAGTCAAGAGGTTGGCATCTAACCTGATGGTTGGTGGCTCCGATCTATGCACATATTATCATCATTTCCACCATGACTGAAGGAATATCAATGATTGGATGATACTCGAGGATCATGTTCTAGTTCAGGATGATTAAATGACATTTTAGGTGCACTGGCATTGTCAATATGTGTCAAAGTAGATTGATTTGTCATCTAATTAACTCCATGCTATCAACTACATTTATGAAGCTAATAAGAGGGTCTGGATTTGAAGTTTGTTGATCATATGACCTCCTCATAACATCTTGAAGTCTCGATGATGAAAAAATAAAAGGCCAGCCTCGAGTATAAAACAATCTAATGTATTCATCTAATGGTGTGAAATTATTGTTCAGAATTTCAAGACCCTCAGCAAGTCATGTGAAACATCTTCTCCAAAACCTGATCCAGTTTGAATACCTTTTAGCTCAGTTTTCTGCTTTATTATTGTGCATGTCAATTTTTTGTACTTCATCAAGGTTCATTAATGTTCAGGGGATTAGTTGTATGGTGCCACTTCACAACTTGAAGGCAGATTAATGCTTTATTTGCCTTTATTTTGGACAACTTTCGATGACAGGCATGCTATAATTTCATTTGAAATATATGATCTCCATAAAAATTGTGCAAAAAAGATAAAAATTATTACTGAATACTATGCAATATGTTAGGTTAAATAAAAACATACCTGAGGTAAACTATTAAAAGATTTACTTTATTTATGTCCCATGTGATCTAGTCGTGCTCTAATGCTTTCTACGTCAGTAATTGTATGGGTGAACTACTTCAGACTACACCATCTGTTCAAATATATAATATATGAATAACTCTTATGCAAGTACAAACTATTGTAATATAAATTAAATACGTAATTTTATTACCTTAACCCAAAAGGGTATACAGATCTTGTCTAGCCAGCTATAGAAGAAATGGCTACTAATACCATGCCCATGATTGTAGCAATGTTAAACAACCACCTATGTCATACATCCCTCCAACTGTTGCATAGCAGAGTTCCTTATACAAGAACCTTGAACATGCAAAACCCTTACTATACTTTACAACGTCACTCAGATCTACCAAAAGTGGAAGATACATTAAATGAACCTGATTCTTAGATTTATTGGGCATTAACATTCCTCCAATGACATAAAATGTATGCTCTAGTAGCACATTTTGGTTGTCGTTCAATTACATGTTCATAGATATTATAAAAAATTTATGTTAACCAAGTTATTTTGACAATTGAGCTATGAATAGACTTTTCTGGAGGGATCACACTTAATAATTCTTCAAACAAAGCCTTCCAATGTAACAAGCCCCCTCTGTTACTTCCTTGCCATTAACTAGTAAACTCAGTTGAAGTGTAACATCCTCTAAGGTGATTGTATATTCACCTCATGAAAAATGAAATATGTGCATCTCAAGTCTTTATCGTTCAAGTAACGTACTTATTAGTCTTAGCTCATATTTACATCAAATTATTAAGGCCACATGATAAAATCTAACTCTTCTTAAATAATTTTTAATTAAAAGATTTAGTAGTTTAAAAGAAACTTTTTATAACCAGTTCTCTAACCAAGTATCATGTTAAAAAAGCCATTAAAAATTCATATTTGCTTTTTCTTCCGCTGCATAGATAATCTAGTACTGCCTGAGACAATGCATTATTTAATAACATGGTTAATTACTTTTTCTTAGCTGCTTACGTAATTAAGAAAATACTCATTTTGTTCTCTCTCTTCGTCTGACAATTACATGGGTCACTTGTGAAAAGCACTTCGCGAATGGGAAATTTTCTTCGGCCGAAGTTTCCAAGGCCTTGTTATTTTGGGAGCTTCTTTTGAGGCGTCCAATGAGCTGGGCTTCGCTATCCCTGAGGACCTGACTACGCTTAAAAACATGCAAAACGTTCTAATTGGGCCATTTTTAACTTAAGCTATCGGTCGTTGTGGATTTGATCCAAAATCAGGGCAGACCCGGAGCTTCAACGTACTAACAATAGCATCAGCATCATCAATAGAGAATAGGCGAAAATATATATATATATATATATATGTATATGGACGAATAAAAAGTTAAGAGAGATATGAAATAAAAGTGAAAAGAAAAAACTTTCTCAACATCTGCAAATTTAAAGTTTAACTTAATTAATTAGTATTTAATAATTTTTTAATTTAAATTTTAACATTTATAATTTTTTTCATATCCTTAAATTATAATCTCTTTTATATTAAAAAAATATTTTTTAATCTAACAATCATATAATCCGTTTATAGATTATTGTCTTTTTAGTTCTCTAATTCTAAAAATCTTAATTACGAAAGAAAAGAAAAAAAAATTCGCTACTTGGTATTAAAGATTCATCGGTGGATGAGAAGAGAACCTTTGAGTCAAATACTTCTTTTGGTATCGTTGATAAATGGTAAGTGAAAAAAGAACACCACCCTATACTTATGAGAAGCGAAGTTGAAATGTCAAAAGCACAAACTAAAAAGTGGATAATAATGTAAGTTTACAATACCGATTCAAGCTTCTCCCACTTTCCCTCTTTTAAGTTTTCAGTATTAGGAAAACTTAATTTTTAATATGAACGTAGATTTATTTTTTTTATCAATTTTTCTCTTTTACCAAAAATGCATGGATGATTCCGCTTTGCTTTTTTATCCACCATTTCACTTTTCTCTCCTTGCTATCAATTACATAAAAGCCGAAAAGAGGAAAGGGACAGCAGTGTGAAATGAAGATAATGAAGTATTGAATTTGGGTTCTAATCCGGTTTATTCGTATAATTATTGTTAAAAAGTAATAATAATAAATTTAAAATTTAAATATCAATATTTATAACCTTTTTAATCTCTGAACTACATTTTCTTTGTAAAAAAAGAATAAATAATGAAGTCATTAATCTAGGCTAAATGTTTTGGGAACCTAGTATATGATATAGAGACCATCAAGTCATTGGTGGATATGGTTGGCTTAATAACAGCAAGAAAAAAAATGCATGGTAAATATTTTTGGGATTAATTAGAAAATTATTGAGTAAGATTTTGTTATTAGTTTATGCTACACATCCTTTACACGTGAATGATATAATAAATTAATATTATTAATTTAATAAATAATTTATTATTATATATTGGTAGATTTTTTTGATAAATCTGTATATTAAAATTTCTTTTTTATTTTGATAAAAAAACTAGTATAAATGTCATCAAAATTGCATCAAAGTTATCAAAATTATTACAAAAGATACCAAAATTATTATAAAATATATTAAAAATTATCAAAATTAAATTAATGATGCAGACACCCATTTTTGTCTTACAAATCTGATCTTCCAAAATAATTGCCATCAAAATGCCATTTGTCCATGCCTCAGATTTAATAAAAATGAGTAAGGTTCAAATCAGACAAGTTAAGGTGATCAGAGAGCCGGTGCAAAGCATTTCATACAAAATGTCATAAATATCGATACTATACCCTAAAGTATCGATGCTCAAGACTCCAATGGTCAAATTTTCAAAAAATAGTAGTAAGTACTAATACTTCGTTTGATTGTACTGAAACAAACTTTTCAAACCATTAGGGTATTGATATTTTTGCTAAAAACTGAACTTTAGTAGAGCAAGTATCCATACAATGGGTTTTTTCTTTTCCAATTAACTCAAATGATGGTGCTTGATATAAAACTTCATTTAAAAATTTAAAATCAAATTTGAAGCAATGTAAAATTGGATGAATTGGACCGTGGAATTTATGTGGCCTTGATCATTTCGGATTAAAAAATGCCAGGACATGTTAGGCTTTAATTTAAAAAAAGTTGGCCAATTACAAAATGTTGAAGCTTTGGGCTAAATATTGTCTTGACACATTTGGGCTTTGAATTTTAATTTAATAAAAGAGTGGCCTAAATTAAAAAGAAAATAAAAAAAAAGTGTGGGACTTTTGTTGGATTAATTCAAACTCAATAAGGATAAAAGTGGGTGGAAAAAATAGCATTTTGGTTAATATTAGAGGATGAGTACATGGATACTTATATAAAATTTATTCATTATATTGTAATTTTATATATATATATATTTACATACATCAGGTGGGTTTAAAATTAGTTTATATTAAAAATTATATCATTAAATCAAATATATATTTTTATTAATTATTTATTATATTTAATATTTATTTAATACCCAAATTATTCTAAAAATATTTAAAATTTTATTTAAATAAATTGATTAGTGTAATTAATTGAATAGATCAAATTCAAAATTATTAATTATTAACTTAACATGCGATTTGATATTTTAACCGTAGCCAGTCTGAACTCGGAACACAAAAAAGGCCAAATTTTACCTGGTCAATGATGATGTAGTTCTTAAGAGGTTATACTTCAAAACAGTGCAATGAAGTTGATGCTGATCAAGCTTTTTTGTACCAAAAGAAAAAAGGGAGAGAAATATTCTGATAAAAGTTTTGACCGTCCATCAATTTTTTGACCAATTATAGTTAGATTACTGTGGATATCTGATTTCGTATGCAGCCATTAATTACCAGCTAGGTAACTAGATTTGCTTCGGGAGGTTCGATTTGGCCCGAGTGATACAGATTTTCAAACGTAATTGTATGCGTCAAATGTCCTTTTGGAAAAACTGGAACCCACTTTCTTCACGCATGAAATTTAGCTGATACAGCATGCATCACTGATCCCACCATGCATGTAACTTCGAAATTTGCTTGAGAAGGATAAATATATAGATGTATAAACACTTCAAAATCTCTTTCTGTTATTGTTACAACAAAAAATAAATAGTTCACATTTGGGACAATTCGAATCAGGGGTCCACACCTCTAGTTGACTTATCCAACATCAAACATTTGGCACCCTGTATTAGCTTTTCAATGTTTTCTTTGTTAACCCGAAGTCTTCAAGTTTTTTATTTATTAATGTTTTAGTTCTTAAAAATCCTTTGAACATTTCATTAACATTTTTTAAAAAAATTAAATTATATTAATTCTTAATTAAAATAATTATGATTTTGGTTTAGTTGATATATATATATATATATGGCCCATGATTTGTTAAAAAATTAAACCAACTAATCATGCTAGGTCGTTACCAAAATGCCAGTCATCTAAATTAATAGAAAAATTTAACAATGTTATCACTTGAATTGATTTTCAAATAATAGTATAGGGATTAAATCCATTGAAATTAGGGTCGATGGATATAAGTGTTAAATTAAAAAGTAAACAGACCAAATTCAAATTTAGGCAAACTTTTTATTATTATTCATTGCATCAACATGCACAAATACATGTATTTCACATATTCCGTTTTTGCAGAATTATTTATTTAGGCATGATTTATTGTTTTATTTTACTTTTGATATTATTATAAAAACCTTAAGTATAATACACTATTTTCTTTGCAAATTATCAATTATAATCTACTTTATTTACCTTTAAAGTATAAAAAATATATAAAAGTAAATAACATAGCCCTGAAAATGAATTATTTGGAAGGTTCTTGAACAAGCAACCGATTTAAAACACAGCAGCAAACTAAAGAAGATATATATCATTGAAACCAAACAAAAGGAACTCCAATTATGTCTGTATATATATGTAAGTATATTCATAGGTTTACGAGCTCATCTCTTCTCATACATAGGCTATTTATCGAATTACTAATATACCAAACCTGCTACCATAAAAAAACTGGAAAAGCAATTTTATGCCCATCCTTGCATCAATGGATAGAGCAAATCCGCAGGATCCTCATAATACATTTCATAAGGCAATGGCAGCTCAAATCCACCCTTTTCCGAGGACGATGGGTAACCATCTTTGTTATAGATATTGTCTGCAACAAAGGGTTCACTCCAGAAATCTCCACTGCTTCCAGCTTCATATGTTTCCAAAGAAGGAAGACAGATATCTTTCATACCGCCAATAACATTTAAGTTGGATATAGATCCACTGTCGGAGCTGAAGGAGGACAACTCAGTACCTGAAGATGTTGCTGGAGACAAGGGGAAACTCTCTAGGATCATGTTGGCGGAAGTCTCAACTTCAGAACTCTGGATGGCCTCACTTTGGCAACTAGAGTTGTCATTATCCTCAGACGATGTCAGATTTCGCTTTGCACGCTTTGTTCGTTTTTTTAGATGAGAGTGCCAGTGATTTTTTATTTCATTGTCTGTTCTTCCTGGTAAACTTGCAGCGATCGTAGCCCACCTGTACATAAGAAATATGTATAAAAATTGCGAGTTAATATTTGCTTATATCCGCAGTATGACGATTACATGCTTGCCTAAGGTTCCACAAAATAGTTAGTGAATTAATTTATTAGTGGCGTACTAGCTATATTATTGAATTCTAAATCATTTGGGGGCTTAGCAGGATGTTAAAATTGGATGTAACCTGTTTCCAAATTGTTCATGTAATTTCATGATCAAGGCATCTTCTTCTTCAGTGAATTTCCCGTGTTTTACTTCAGGCCGGAGGTAGTTCATCCATCTTAACCTGCAACTCTTTCCGCACCTTTTAAGCCCTGAAGAAAATTTAGCAAAATTAGTTTATTTTATTAAACAAACACTTAACAAAAAAGCCAACCACTGCTGAGAAAAGCAAGAAAACTTTTGTTTTTTGTTTCTTTTGTTAAACCAACAAAATAAGCCAAAATAAAAAGGAAAAAAAATGGCAAAAGTAGCCAAAATAAATGAAGCTGATCAGATAAAACTCAATGCAATTTGTGTTAAAAAAAAAAAGGAAGAAAAGAAAAAACTGAGAGGGAGAAGAAAAGAAAGTTCAAAAAAAATAAAAGTTCTATCTTTTCATTTTATAACTACACTTCAAACAAGCTAATATGATTGAAACCTTGTCCCTATAAAATCATAGGAGTACTTAGTAAAATTCTCCCTGTTTGAGTTTTATAGTAGTAAGAAAAAGGAATGAGACTATACCAGCAAACTTTGGAAGTTCACGCCAGTTCCAATGGCCATATCTCTGGATATAAGATCTTAGTTTGTGGTCTTCTTCAGGGCTCCATCCTCCTTTCTTCATGCCATTTTTATCATAGAAGGGAGCTCTCACCATCTTCCAGCAGCTGTAGCTTTCTTTCTCTTATAGTAATTTTCTCTTCAAGATCAAGTTCCCAAGCGCATCTTGCCGGAGAAGTACAGATTAAACACTATGCAAATCGGCTGTCAATTATATACAGCACATTGCCCCGATTTGAAATTGAAAATGAAACGTGTTTACACTATTGATATGGACTAGAAACCTCCAAAATTAATACTACCTAGAACTATTAACTCCATATATTAAGGAACGGGGCCCGTTTACAGGTAATGACAAAGCTTTCAGGATATAATAATTGTTAAAAAAGAGTAAACGAGGAGACTTCTTAGAAGTGTCGCCTGAGATGAGAATAAGATATAAATGAAATTGTTAGAAATATTATATATAGAGGAAAATTTCTAGCTAGGTAAAGTGAATCCCCCGTTGATCTTCGCTGCAGTTTCTTATCCATCGCATGGGCTTTGAGGTATCAACCTTCCATGACTAAAAATAAGTTAAAACCTTTAAAAGCTTTATGCTAAAGGTCATGTATCAAATGAATCAGGACTATAATTTTTTTATGAAAAATTTAGAAAGGCAAAGTCATTTAGGTCCACCTCTCTTTGTTATTTTTAAAAGAATTAATACAATAACTTACTGTTATAATCTCTGGTTCAAATCAAAGATTCTCAAAACAAAATTGAACCAAAAACATACACAAATATAAGGCATACCCTAAGCAAACTCTTGTTATTAGGCCATGCCCTGAGTGGGTAAATCAAGACTTATTTCGTTTTTTTTTTTTCCAAGCCACAGCAACGGTGATGGATATATGATAGAATTAAGCATCTGCATATATTCACCAATTTCCCCGTAAATGAATTTATCCACCATTTTAACTATATTGTCTCTTTACCCTGTTTGGGTTCTTTCGAATATTAACTTACAATTTAGACTATCTTTTGCTTTATCTGGGTAATGAAAACTAAGAAAACACGGAGTTATAGGCTTGTAGCCCAATTTCTTTTTTCTTTTTTTTTTTTTCCCCTTTTTGAGCCTTTTGTTTCGTCGCAAAGCAAACAAGCTCCAAGATCATAATGCAGCTTTTTTATCTTTTTAATAAAGAAATTATACTCTAAAAATAAAAGGAGTGTTGTGAAATTACTAGAAATTGATGAACCTGGTGGCTTGCAAGCAAAATAATAATCGCAGCTATAAGAGAGAAATAATAGATATAAAGGAAATGTTATTTTTTGTAATTCAACTCAACGTGTTTATAATGAGAATGCTATGATCATTATATAGGCATCAAACTAGATCTGTATTGATTAGACATAATCAAATCACAGAGATTGTGATATTATAATCGTAATCTTAATCAAAATATTATAAAGATTATAATCCTGTAATCATAATAAGATATTAAAAAATCATTAGTTATAGTAAGTTCAATATTTCATAGCATATTATAGAGATTATAATCCTGTAATTGTAATCAGAATATTCCATAACACTTTCTTTTTGGACAAACTATTATTTTCTAACTGGGTTTGCCTTTATTGTCTCATTAAAAACCTTAAGTTGGAAAAACCTAGTGGGACAAAAACTAATGAAAAGGAAGAAAGACTACAATGTACAACCAATTTAATACTTTCCCTCAATTGTACCACATCAAGGGTCAATACTTTTGGGGTATGCACTATAAAGATAAATCAACCTTGTACCTTATGTGCTTTCCTAATACTAACGCCATATCGGAATTTCTCAAAGATTGACGTTGGCAATATTTTGGTAAAGAAGTCTGCAAGATTATTTGAGGAGCTAATCTGTTTAATATCAACTACTCAACTTTCTTGAAGTTTGTGTGTGTAAAAAAACTTTGGCGAGATATGCTTGATCCTATCTCCTTTAATATATCCACCTTTAACTTGTGCTATACCCATAGCTTTGCCTTCGTAAATAACCATGAGTGAATCTGTAACCGATGTCTTATCATAAGAATTGTTTATATAAGATATAACAGATGTTAACCAAATGCATTTTTTTTTAACTTCATAAAGGGTGATAATCTCAGAGCGGTTAGAAGATGTTGCTATTAGCGTCTGTTTAGTAGATCGCCAAGATATGGTAGCATCGTTATAACCAAAGAAATAATTGATTTGTGAGTGATCCTTGTGTGGATCGGATTTGTATCGTATATCAACATATCCAATTAACCTTGTATTAGTGGATTCTCTAAAATAGAATAAACCCAAGTCCATGGTTCCATAGAGATAGAGGAATATATGCTTAATCCTATTCCAATGTCACTTGTTAGCTTAGAACTAAATCTTGCAAGAAAAAAAAAAGATTTATTGCAAAAGCAATATCAGGTCTCATACATTGTGTCAAGTACATCAGTGCCACCATTGCATTGAAATATGGTACTTTAAGACCAAGTACTTCTTCATGTTGTTTCTTAGGATGAAATTGATCTTTTTCAAGTTTAAGAGACCTCACTACCATGGGTGTGATCAATGGATAAGCTTTATCCACATCAAATCTTTTAAGAAGTCACTCGATGTTAGCTGACTAATGGATAACTATTCCATTTTCCTCATGTTTAAGCCTAAGACCAAGACATGATTTGGTATTTCCCAAATCCTTAACCTCAAACTCCCTCTTTAGGTACTTGGCAATTCCATTCAACTCTCTAGGAGTCCCTATCAAATTTATGCCATTGACATAAATTGCCACCATAGCAAATCCGTTATTTGATTTCTTAATGAACACAAATGGGCAGATAGGATCATTCTTGTATCCTTCTCTAGTAAGGTACTTGTTTAAACATTAATAGCACATACGATCGAATAGCTTTCGCCTATACCAAAATCTTTGCAACTTTATTTTTCCAAAAAATTTATACTTTAAGCATTTTGAATCCCTCGGGAATCTTTATATAAATATTGAAATTCAATGAACCATAAAGATAAGCTATCACTACATTTATAAGATGCATATCAAGTCTCTCTAAGATTGCTAATCAAATCAAGAAACAAAATATGATTGTATCTATTACTGGTGAATATGCCTCTTAGTAATCAATTTTAGTTCTTTGAGAGAATTCTTGGGCTACAAGTTAGGCTTTATACCTAACGACTTTGTTTTTTTATTTCTTTTACGAACAAAGGCCTATTTGTATCTAGCAGGCTTTACATTGTCAAGGGTTCGAGCAACAAGCCTAAAAACCTTACGCTTAGGTAGGGAAGCCAATTCAGTTATGATTGCTTATTCACATTTAGGACAATCTTGCTTTTGATGACATTCAATTATAGATTGTGGTTCATGATCATCATGCATAATGTCATGTGCTACTGAATATGCAAACATACTATTAATGATGATCTCATTCTGATCCTAAACCTCATTATAGTAGGTAACGAGAAATTTAGTATTCCCCAAGTTGGTGATCTTGTCATGGGTTGCCTTTTCAAAGGCATCATGCTCATCTAGAATATTCACAACTCTAGGCTCTATAAAAGCAAGCTTTTTGGGAAAAGATTCTAAATTCCTCCCTTTTCGTTTTCTAAGGAATAGTGTCCTTTGATCTTATCAAGTGTCCACGCTTCTAGCATGTGCCATCTTGATCTATTGGTACTAGTTTATTGAAGACTTCAATCCTAACTAGAGCATTCATAGTTGAGATGACTTTGTGACCCTTGAAGAATCATTAAATGCATCAGGAAATCTATTTGCAATTTCTTGCATATGTGTGATTTTGTGCACCTCATTTTCACACTTAGTAGTCCTTAGGTCTAAAAGGAATAGAGGCTTTTCAAACCAAAAATTTTCTTATTTGGTTTTTACTTCGTGGCCAATAAAGCCTTAGGTATCCCTCTCAATAAAAATACTATCTCGGCGAAATGACAATTTGCAAACCATGTGGTAAAAAGATCATATATCGTAGACTCTAGAAACATAATTATGGATGGTGAATCAAAGCCAACGTAAATCTTAAGCTGTCGTCAGGGACCCATTCCTCTTTGGTGGTGCAACAAGCACTTGCATTGCACATCCCAAAGTGCAAAGGTGTAAATTATTTGGTTCATAACCTAGAACTAACTGCATAGGGGATTGTGTTAGTCTAGTAATGGAGTACAATCTAATAAGTGCCATTGCATGCACAACAACATGGCCCCACACAAAGAATTTCATCCTCAACAGAAGGGTATGAGCGATGATTTGGATGTGCTTTATCAAGGATTACACTAATCCATTTTGTCTGAACATGTGGGACCGAGTGCTGTACCTCTATTCCTAGTGATGCATCATACACATTCAAGCTTTTAAAGTGAATTCTCCCGCCTTGTCCATCCTATTGCTCTTGATCAGATAATTGAGAAAGTATGCCTGGAGCTTTATTATTTGCATAAGTAAATATGCAAAGGCAACATTGCATGAGGATAACAGGCAAACTTCAGGCTATTTGTAGGATGCATTCACTAGAACCATAAAGTATTAGAATGGTCTAGTTACAAGATGCATGGGCTGCAAATATGACCTTGGATCCTCTAAAAAAAAAAGTTAGTAATTCCAGATCCATCTTCGTAAATGAAGATCTAATGATGAGCTTATTTTGTGAGTGTGTTTACAATGAAAATGATGTGGCCTTTATATAAGCATTAACCTAGGTCTGTCTTGATTATACATAACCAAATCATAAAGATTAAGACCATGTAATCGTAATTGTAGTCAAAATATTACATAGATTACGATTCTGTAATCGTAATCAGATATTAACAAAAATTCTTAATTATAGTAAGTCCAATATTCCATAACATATTATAAAGATTACAATCTATAATTGTAAGTAGAATATTTTATAACAAGGAGGAGATTATATATTCTTTTACTCAAATTTTAAATTTATTAAAAAATAATTATATAAATAAAAAATTAAACTCTGAAATTTTTTTATTTCCGCTTGACTAAAAATAATTGTAGACTGACCGGCAATTCTGCTGAAATTATTGTTTTTTATTCGTTCACAAAGTTGTCGGCAATTCGTTCAAAATCTTACTTTATATGCGAAAAAAACAAGGTCGACCTAATAAAAAATAACTTGATCTTTTCAAGATTCCATTTATATTTTCATCAATATCTATAGCTATAACGTGCGCATAATAATAATAATAATAATAATAATTTTTTCACTTGTTGAAGAGTCAGATGGACAGACAGGAGCAGGCAGATAGATATTATGATACTTGTTTTTGGAAGGAGCTAATTAATCCTGGCAGGACAAACATGGTGGCCTTATTTAATGCCCATTAACTCAAATCCTTAATATTAACTTGCAGAAAAATAATTTTTCATTTGAATATGCTATTTGATTTTAACCAGTTTTATTTATCTCTATTATTTTATCTTTTTGATGTGGCAAAATAATATTATTAAACATTTGAAAGTGAGAACTTCCAATTTACAACAGACAAAAATCACAAGTCGTTTATTTCTTTTACCGTAATTGTGGACCGAGTGTGTGAAAGGGAATACTTCGGAAATAATACAACTTTGAACAATTTAACAAAGTAAAAAATAGAACATTAAAATACTTTATGTAGCGACAATAATGACGCTGGGAATCATTGTCGTTTACAGGTAAGGATGAGTTAAAAACTCTTTTGCACTTTCTGCTCACATATAATAATATATAGAAAAACACATCCAAAACCAGATGAATATATATAGAGAGAGTAAAATGTCATCTCTGGATGCTATCTCACTTCTTTCTTCCATTTTCGAAATATAAAGTAAAATGTCATATCTGCATGCTTTGGATATTACCTTACTGTATATTCAGCATTAGATTCATGTGTTTGAAATATTTTTCAACTCTTTCCCACAGATAAAATATTTCTTGCTTTTCTAGTACTACTTTTGATTGGATATATAAGTAAAATCCAACAAATTTTGCATGCAATGATTCTATATTTCTTGATCATGAAGAAAAAAAAGTCATGATCAGATTAGAATGAAGTTTGCAGGTTAATTTTCGAACCAAAAAATGCACAAAATTATAGATTAATGATTGATGAAATACTTTTATTTTTTTAAAAATAGAATTAGAATTTTCTTTTTAAAATCAAAAAAATTAGCATATTTTTTTAATCTAAACCTAGAAGATAATTTTTTTATCTATCTATTTTGATGTTTAATTTACGATGTAAGTATTCCTTTCATAATGCCACTCGGTGAAGCTACTATATTTATTATATTTCTCGAATCTATCTCAAGGACAAGGATGATGCTAGGAAATGAAACGTTTATGAGATAAGCAGGTGATGTCAGCTGCTGATATAAGCAATGTAGCAACTATTAAGAGGACAAAGAAAAGTTGGAATATTACATTTCAAAATTTCCTTTCACAGGCCCCCTGTTTTCCTTTAATAATAGTTTTATATTTTGATGTAATATTCATGCATAAATATATATAATCTAATAAACTAAGTATTATAATTTGATTAATAACAAATATAAAATTTTCAAAAATGAATGCTCACAGCTTTACTTAATAAATGGTATCATATAATTTATTAATATATTGAATATAAATTCACGTCTATACTAATGCTCAACTAGAAATTCTTTTAACTAAACTCGAAATAAAATAAAATAAGTATAAAATAAACAAGTTGGGATTCTTTTTAACATAATGGTTTTGGTAGTGAGTATATTAATTTGAGCTGGAACGTGCTTTCCTTAAAATTGTGTTTGTTGGTGATTTTTGTCGTTGTATCAACTTAATTTCATAT
>JBBYHO010107111.1:28549-43268 GCA_038382025.1 Adansonia gregorii | reverse complement strand
CTAAATCACACTCCAAAAGTTTATTGTTTGGATTTCTCAAGTTTGTCTACCAAAATTTTAATTTATCAAAATTTTGATAAATCAATTCAACCCCTCTTGATTTCATTCACCACCTAAAGGTCTAACAATTATATATGTGGGGGGGAATCGACTCCCACCCCAAACACAAGTATATATATTATAAAAGTAAGATTAAAATTGTTAAACCTTATAGTGGTTAATAAATCAAGAGGGGGTGAATTGATATCTAAAAACTTTTCACAAATTAAAACTTTAAAATATAAATTGAGAAATTCAAATAATCAACTTGGAGTTTTATGTTAGTGAACAAATAATAAGCAATTCAAGAGTAGGGAAAAGATAAACAAACTCAATAATTTAGAAAAGTTCTGCCTCAATTTCCTACATCCTCTACCTTGGCCTCATTTGCCTCGAATTTCTCCAATTCACTAACTTGAATTGTTTTAATTTTTAAGGCTAAGGTATAACCTTTTCAACTCCCTATCTTTTTTTTTTTCAAAACTTAGATAAAACTTCTACCATCTCTATCTTTTATGGCTAAGATAAAATCTTTTCTCTACTTTTTAATGACTAAGTAGGAGGCTTCCTTTTTTATAAGAATTTAAGTGTAAACAAATAAAACCTCTAAAGAGTAGGTGTTTACTAGAATTTAGGCTCAAGAAAAATATATATAAAGATCCAAAATGAAAAATATAAAGACAGAAAGAATTAATCCTATATAAAAGTGAACTTACTAGCAAAAAAGATAGAAAAGATAGAAGATATGACCCTAAGCACAATTCTTGGTTCTTTTTCTTGTTAGAGGTGTTAGAGAGGCTTATTTATAGTCTTGAACATGGATATGACGATTGGGAATGTTTGGTGAAGGAATATAGTTATTGGAGACTTCATTTGAGTGATTCTTATTTATTCTCGCCAGAATATATTGATATATTTAGGTGTATCGATACATTGCTTGTTTCTATACAAAAAATATGATAGAAAAGCCATGTATCGATACAATTTCATGTGTATCCATATTGCTTAAGATTTATCAATACATTCCAAACTTGAATCAATACATTCAAGGGTTTTGTGAAAGTTTAACTACTGCCAAATATTGTATCGATGCATACACATGATGTATCAAAACATTTATATGAAAATCAACTATAAGGGTTTTTTATGACTTCAAACATTATAAAACTTATTTCAAAAATATTTTATAGTAAGGTATGCATTTAGAACATATTTTTGAGTAATTTAGAGGGCAAAAGTCATTTTAGTATTTTTTTTAAAGGCTTTTCGAAATAATTCATGAAAAAATATTAACTTGAAATATTTAAACACAAGCTAATTAAGCTTAAGTTTTAGTTATATCAATGTCGAAATTAATTCAAAGCTAATGCAGCTAACAAAAATAAGTGGTAAAATATATGTTTTGATAATAAAACAACACTGAAGTGAGAATAAAAACAACGTTTAGATATTAACATAAAGAATTAATAAATTATTTTTATGTATATTTCACTGATATTAAACATATAAAATTTTAATAAATATTATTTTATTTATTTAAATATTTTAATTAATTATAAGTATATAAATTTATGTATTGTTTTAAATAAATAATCTAAAAACCTTTAAATAAAAATGAATAAATTAATTAATAAATAAAATAAAAATAAATAACTAAAAATTTTTAAATTAAATAAAGGAAAAAAATTTTGAAAAAAAAAGTAAAATGAATTATTTTTCATTGTAGAATCTAATTGATAAACTAAATACTTGTCCTTCTGGTGATTGAAGGAAGAATGAGAGAGAACTGCAACGTGGTTGCAATCCACATCAAGATACAGTTAGAAAAGACATTTGTCCTCTGAAATGTATTGATTCCATCAAGAATATGATGGAATACAAATTTCAACCTTAGCTGGGTCGTGTGAATGATTTCACAGCTAATTGTCCCAAAATTTGACTCCATTACGGAAAAGACTTTTACTTGTAACGTATGACAAGTAAACTCACACCACGTAGAAAATTGTCTTTCCTCTATGCTCACCATCCGCTGTAGGGATTGAATTTATGAATCAATTAACAAGTGAAAACAATCAAAGTCCAAAAGCAAGAAAAAAAAAATGAGGTCTCTGAGTTGTCTTTGTCCTATCTTAAAAAACAAAACAGTCTTGGAAAACTCCAAAAAATGCTATTGCTTTTTTCGTCTCAAACAAAACATTTCTCTTTCACCATTCATGTGTCAAAAGTCTAAATTCAAGGGTTCTTTTTACTCTTTATATAATGTTACATTCATAACATACAAAACTCATTTTACTAAAGAGATATACTATTTTTTGCTTTATATTAAACCTCTTTATAAGTTAAATCCATGAAAATATATGAATATATTTAGCATATGGGATGGTCCATACATAGACTGCAATCGTGTTGTGGAAGTAATGTTGATACCAGCAAAAACTAACTTGTTCATTATGAACAACTCGTGCATGTCCAATTACTAGTTCTTATAAAACTCTTGATTAGATTGATTTTGGTCCAATTTCTTTTTTGGTCTAGGTGATATCTAGATCAGTCACAAAATTTATTTCGTATTCTGCCGTTAAGAATTGATTATAGAGTCGGATTCGAAAGTAACGGTGTCTTGGATTTGTTTGAAAATGGCAGGCTTTAGAAGGGTTGGAGAATTTTTTATGAGACTGACTACAGCAGTAAATAGAAAAAAAAATGTGGATTTTGTGCATATACACAATGAAGCGAATCGTTTCTGCAGAAGTGGTGGTTGATAGAACTAGTCTGTTTTGTGCTTGGTTCTAATTTAGGGTGGTATAGTTAGAGAAATGGTTTTTAATGGTGTATTGTGGTATTGATTGGCTGCCCGTATCATTAAGTTTAATGCTTGGCTTTAGTTTAGGTTGGTATGGTAGAGAAATGGTTTTTGATTGATATATTGTGGTGTTGATTTTTTATTTATATGTTTAATGAAATCAAACTCTTATTGATTGAGGAAAAAAATCCATTTTCAAAAAATTACACGTCTTTTTACTCTAAAAACGCCATTCATTTTTTTAACATATTAATTTTTTAATAATAATTAAATTAATAATTAGAGCAACGCGTGTTTTGCAATCACACGCATTTCTCATGATACAATCCAGTACTTGACTTTTGAAATTGAAATTATCTTTTTCTTACACGTGGACCAAAGCGCCTTACTCTTCGGAATTTTTTACTGCTCGCCCATGGTTTCATTAACGGTATATTGCCTATTAAAACCACTGCCTATTTCCTGGTAATGGACTGGCAATGATTTCTTGATCCTATTTATCCAACCAGTAATTTCATATATGAATCGTATAGTAACCCGATCAGTAAGCTCTTTCTTTTTTTTCGTTAATTTTATTTTTATATATCTTAATTTTCTCAAGTAGTATGTAGAATCAAATAAGGGTCGATTTTTGTATTTTCAAAATTTTTCTTTTAAATTAAATTGGTGCTAAAGTAATCTCGACACGCTAAGTTTATGAAGTTTATCCACAGACAAACTTGTATTATAAGATTAATGCAGGTGAACCCATGTGATTGTCCCTTTGATCTTGTAATGTGAGCCTTACTTGTAATCATGATTTTTTTTTTCATAAGAATATTAAGGATTTCAGTTGCAAGGAATATGAGGCTTTAACATACATATATATATATATCAACTAAAATTGCTTACTGAAATTAATCTAAAATCATTTTCTATAAATACAAATTAGGTGTGGGATTCCATACTCAAATTGTTGTTAATTATCTTAATTTTCTTTTTTCTTCCCTTTTATGTGCAATGTAAATATGAACTTTTTCTCTGTTTATTTATTTGGTTTTAGATTATTGTTGTATTTGCAACAAATATTTTAAAACTTCAAAATAAGATATAAGATATATTTTGATGTTTTAAAATCTCTGTCCTCAGGTTTCTTTATTCTTCGCCCTCCTCATCCAAATTAAGGAACTGACAATGCTGTAAAAGTCCTACCAATTATTTTTACACTTGAATTCAAATTTGTCGTCGAAAACTAATAATTTTGCTTTTCCATGATACTATGGCATATGAAAAGGGAAAACCACTTAGTAGCTTTCTTTTTATTCCTTATCTTAAGGCGAAAAACTTCCTTTACCTCTATAATTATAATTGCTTGTCAAAGAATTTGTTTTTTATTTACGCATGCTTTTCAGCTGTTATGTTGGAAATCGGAGGAAATACCCATTAAATCTATCCAAGACGGGAAAAAAAATAACCCATAAAAAGACAACCACACGAGAAATAATTAATTGCATACAAGCTGGAAATGCATTTGTACAAGGGGCGATATCAGGAAATTATTCCTCTTCATATATGTTGACAAATTAAAATTTTAGTACTCACAGGTAACTACAACGAATAATTATGATCGTCTAATTAACAATTTTTGCGATATTATATACAACTAGTCTGGCTTTGTTTCCCCTTTTTTCTAAATTACTTAAATTGAAGTAATAATCTTGAAAGTCTAATTATATGTAACGGCTGCAATAATTGGCAGTTAATTTACACTTTTCATTTATGAGTGAACACAATATGTGCATGCAAGTGTAGGTTGCCTAGGAGACTTGAATTTTGTAAAGTTGTTATAGTTTAAGTTTTAAACTATTGATACTGGCTAAGCTTGATTGAGATATCTTGTTGGTTCTAGACTTCGTGTTATTTGCCTTGTTGAAGGTACAGGTGATTTGATCTTGTTGTTTGTTGCTTATACGATGTTGGTTTCCTTAAATGGAGCATCCGCTACATGCCCCGCAAGACGGTGGAGCCATCAGCTGCATCAGTCTTGGAACGCAAAAAAAGAAGTCTTTGTCTTACGAATGGTTTAGCGCGACCATCTACAAGCTGATCGGTATAGGAGATGTATGAGACTTTGATCTCTCTAGATTGGACATGTTTGACAAAGTGTTAGTCAAGGGCTAAGTATTTCATTAAGAATGCAGACAGCGTTGGCAATCAGGTGTGCAACTTCAATGTCGTCAGAGTAGAGTGTCGAAGAGCTTGTCAATAGAACATGCAATTAAGACATGAGAGTCTTTATCCAAGTCAGTTCTGCAATTGTGTTGGCAATAGCATGGTATTCTGCTTCAGTGGATGACCCTATCAGTATCCTCTATTTTGTTAACTTCCCAGATATTGGATTCCCACCAAAATAAATAATGCACCCTGTGGTAAAGGATCTATCGTCCAAATTACCTACCAAATTTGAGTCATTAAATGTGGCCAAGTATAGTTGGGATTCCTTTAAGAAACAAACCATGGTGAAAGGTGCCTTTAGGGTAGCATAAGGCCCGTTTAAGACAAGTCCAATGTATTTGCCTAGGAGAGTGTATGAATTGTGACAATTTGTTGATTGAATTTGCAAATGTCAGATCTTGTTAAAGAGATATGTTGTGCAGAGCCAAAAACTTTTTTATAGGTAGCAACGTTAACTGGCCCTAAACCATCTTTGAGTTAAAGAGTTTCACAATTATGGCAAGGGGGTGGTGGTGGTGGTGGTAGTAGTACCTTTGGCATTATCCACGTTGAAGGTTTTAAAAAGGTCTCTTATGTATTTATACTGTGACAGTAGGAGACTTGTTAGTGTAGGGATGATTTCAACCTCAAGTATTTTGTAGCTGCCGAGATCTTTGAATGAGAAATGTTGAGAAAGTTATTGTTGAAATTTTGCCAAGGCTACAGAGCAGTTTCCACTGAGCAGCAAATCATATATACAGACTAGAAAGTATGAAAATTAAGTTCTAAGCATAAGTAAAAAGAGAAGTATCATAGACTGATTTGTTAAGGACATAGCTTAATAAAAAAATTACTTGGTACTTGATACCAAGCTCAAGAAGCTTGTTTTAAGCCATAGATGGCTTTGTGAAGTTTACAAACATGATTGGGGTTATCTGAATAAGTAAAGCTTGATGGTTGAGTCATGAAGACTTTATGAGTGAAAGTTCATGAAAAAAAGAAGGCAATTTACATCCATTTGAAGGATTGGTCATTTGTATGCAAGAACAATGCATAGACAGTTCAATTTGTACGTTTAATAATTGGATTAAAGGTTTCTTTGAAGTTGAAACCTAGCCTCTAATGGAGCCCTTTAGTAACCAACTTGGCTTGTATTTGTCAATTAATCCGTCTGGTTTTCCTTTTGACATGAAAGACCTACTTATATTGTGCAAAATTTGGTTCAGAAAGGGTGGCACTAGTTCCCTAGTATTATTTCCTATTAAGGCATTGAACTCAGCTATCATAACATGTCTCCAATTGATATCATGGAAGGCTTATTTCATGGAGTTGGGTTCGAGGAAAGAGGAGAAACAATGTTTGGTGGCTGTCCAGATGACTTACTTATGGATGTTGTTTTTACGACTTGGTGGTCATGGGATGGTTTTTTATGTTTAAGTTAGAGGTTCTAGTAGTAGTGGAGGTGCTAAAGGACTTAAAGATAAAGTTGCATTACTTGATGAAGAAGCTTTAAGGGCATTGATAGATTGATTTGTTGAGGTTTGATTAGGTGCACATGCTGTTGATTGGAAAGCTGGTTGTCCTAATGAATAACAGGATGGTAGATAAAGAATTACAGGTGATGCTAATCGATCTTGTAGAGTGAATAAGAGCTATAAAAGAGGGAAAAAGAAACATTTGCTTATTAAATAAAACATGTCTAGACACGAAAACTTTTTGTATGTGTGTCAAAACATTTGTATGCACTTTGTGTCTAAGAATACCCAAGAAATATACAAGGTTGAGATTTAGGTTGTAACTTATGATTCTTGTAAGGCTTAAGCCATGGATAAGAAAGACACTTCAATACCTTCAACTTGGTGTAATTTGGTGTTTTATTGAGGAAAGCTTCAAATAGATGTCTCATTTTAAGAATTGGTGTGGAAAGTCTATTAATAAGGTATACAGTAGCTTAAAATGCATTTTACTATAATTTTAATGGCATTGACACATGATGCAAGAGTGTTAGATCAATCTCAACAACCTGTCTATGTCTTCTTTTTGCAGTCCCATCGTATTATAGTGTGTGAGGTGGATGGTGAAATGGGAAATTCCATGCATGGAAAAAAAATTACGTAGTGCTTTGTATTTATCTCATTATTATATTACATGTTGATGACGGAAGTGTTGAAAAAATTTTCAACCAATGCTTTAAATGATGGCAATATTTTGTATACATCAGACTTAATTTTAATGGGGAATAACTAGATATGCTTTGTATCACATGATCAATAAAAATCACATAATAATTGAAACCATCAACGGATTATATGAGTGCAAGACCCCAAACATTACTTTATATATGTAGACACCACATTTTCTCCATGCATCATCCAAGGCATTAGAAGTCATTATCTTAGGTATCCTTGGAGTCATTCAGATGAGCATGGGTCGGTTTCCCATTATTTCCAACTATGATGAGGTATTTAGAGAGACTAAAGCATAGGCAAGTCATATTGGTGCATAGGTCTTGATATGAAGCTTTCACATCATTAAAAATTCAAATTCTCATGTGTAGTATTGATACAAGAGGGTTTATATCGATACCTAACATGTGGTATCGATGTTGAGTATGTTTCTATTGATATGGGCTTTAACAATAGCTAAAATAGTGATTTTTGGCCAAATATATCAACACACAAACAAAAGTATAGATATAGGCCTTTGTGGTATCAATAGAGGTTTTAAGTCTCAAGACTTGAAACAAATTTTGTTCTTGGTATTGATACAAACTTCATTGTATCAATATTGTAAGGCAAAATTTGCCTTGTGAATCAATGCAAAATGTTTGTATCAATAGATCAAGGTATTTTTGCCTACTTCGAGTCATTTTCCAGCCTTTGCACCATTGATCTGAAAATTCAACTTAAACATATTTTGCACCAAAAATCATCAAAATTTTTAAGGCCTAAATAGCAATAACAAAGGATATTTCTATGAAATTATGCAAGTTACAAAAGGGCAAGATTGATTTTTCTCAATGTTTAGCTACATAAAGTGGCCTTCATCCACTGTTTTTGTTGATCAAGCCAATGAGTTTGCTTAGCAACTCAGCATAGTACCTTGTCACTACATGAGGTACATGCAGCAAAACCCCATAATACTCTTGTTTTTGCATTTTTTGACTTTATATTCACATTGCTATATATGCCAACTTTGGCTCACCTAAAAGATAGATAGACTCTATATGCAATATAGATGACACATTCTGAGTAGAAAACACTAATGTTAATACATCTTCTCTACATTCCTTGGCCACCAAAAAACCAAAAACCCTTTTTCATTCCTGTAGCTCCTTCAAGCCACCATTAAAAACCCTTTTCCAAACCCTCCATTTGATTTATCCTTCCTCTTAAAACTCCCTTCCATTAGCTCCTTAACTAAACAGCTTTTTCTTTTCATTACTTTCTTTCTAATCAACATTAAAAAAAAGAAAAAAGATGAGTCAAAAGTTGCTTCTTAAAGAAAAAGGCTAAAGCTTAATGATTTTGGTATATTTTCTCCTTTTAATCTATTTATTTTCATGTTTTCAGCATTTGAATCATCCTATTGACCCTTTTCATGTTACCACCATCATTCTAAGATTCTTATGCGTTATTGTGGCCTTCATTGTAGTAGTCTTAGGATTTTGATGGTCTTTTTGATGCCTTGATGTTACTTAGATGAATAAACATGCCATGTCCCTGTTCATGCATTTCTTGTCATGTTTAATACACATTCACCTTTTCAACTTATAATGTTCACCCTAATGTGTTTTGAGCATATTCACGCATTTTCTTGCATTTTGGTAGGTTTCATAGAACAAAAATGTCATCTTGAAAATTCTAGCATGTTTTTCCTTCTTTAAACATGTTCATAACTTTTTTCATAGCATGATCCTTGATGTCATTTATAAATATAATATAGCCACGTATATTTTCTACTCATTTTCTTGTATTTTTTCCATTTTTTTGCCAAAACATTATCTTTTTGTTTAAATGTATCATCTATGTTCATCTTCATGCATGCCTTTTCACCCAAAATAAGATAATTCTAGGTTTTTATTTTTTAAATACCTTTTTCACCCAAAATATTCCTTTTCTCCATAAATATCAAAATTTCATTAATGGGAATACTTAACCTTGTTTTTATTCACAAACTTGAATTTTCTTTCTCCCAAACCTTTTCGAGACATTTAATTAAAACTTTTTTTAAGCATAACTAAAATTTTAACCTTTGGTGATATTTCAACCCCCATTTTGAGGGGATACTCCTTTTCACCTAAAATTTGAATTTTCTCTCTCCCAAAACTTCTTGGGTTTTTAAATCAAAACTTTCTTTTAGACACATCCAAAATTATCACCATTAGGGACACTCTAACCTTGCCTTCTAAGGGGATACTCCAACCCCACTTTTCAAATTTCACTCGAAATCGAAATTCTCTCTTGGTCCTCAAGTTTACCAATCAAAACCTTTTTTTATCCTTCAAGTTACCACTGAATCTGAATGCATTTCAAAAATTATAATTCTAGTTATTCTTTAATAATTGAAGATAACTACGAGATACACTTTGATCGCCCCTCCACTTTTATATTTTTTTATTTGTTTATTATATTCATTTTTGTCTTACTGACATGTTTCTCTTTGCAATGACCATTATGCATTTATATTTTAAAATTATTTCAAACATTACAAGGCAATGTTTCACATCAGTGTCTCTCAAATACTTGGCACGAGACATCCAAAATTTTTAAAATTTAATTCAAAAATTATTTTCATAAAAAATCCTCATGTTCCACACACCTCCGAAGTGCATAGATGATCTAAATTTTCTTTCAAGTCTTGGATCTACAATTTTCACAAATATTCATGTATTAAAAGGGAATATTTCAAATGGAACCAATTAAATCGAAACTGAAACAAGATATGCGTAGGAAGTATCAATTTCAGGTGTTGTAGGGGTGCTAATCCTTCCCTACTCAACCAACTCCCAAACCCAATTGACGAATCTTTAGGCCTTGCAGACCTCAAATCAATTTTCAAGATTCGTAACTTAGAATATTGTTTTCAATAGGCGTTGGATCATGTTTAGCCTAAAAAAATCAATGGTGACTCCAAATTTATGGTCAATTCGGCAACCTTCCAAGACTAATTGGATAAGCGATTCGCCTGACGGTCTTTTTTTCCTTCATATTACTATACCTAATTCAGATCTCGATCAAAGGATAACCCAAATGCTCAAACCAACATACCTACATTTTATTTTTCTCAAGTCATACGTGCTAAGCTTAAATTGCAAAAAGTGGTATGTAGTGATAGTTTGGCAACTCCGTTTGGGATGACATAGAGAGTTAAGCCTACGACTAGCTACGTCTCGTTCAATTTTTTGTTTTTTCAGCTTTGATCATTATTTAGATATAATCCCATTTTATCTTTATCTTTTAACCTTTTACATTTTATGGTTTTGTTTTTTGATTGCAGGGACTATTTTTTCTTGAATAGATATCAATTCGAATAAGCATGGTAATATAGGTGTAAAATAAAAGGTTTGATTATTTCCTAACACACATTAAATTCCCACTAAACTTTAAAGTAAAGTTAGCATCCCAACTATTAGGAGGAAGTGAGCTATCCATCTTTGTGAGTAGCCATTCGCATAGGCATAGCAAGAGCTTTTAGGGTGTAAATTACATATGTCTTTTAGGAGTCCCACTCAACATTTGCCTGAAGAAATACATCCATAGGATTGAACCCATTTACCAAACCCGTAATAGGTCAAGGATTGGTGTTTCTTGGCTATCCTCATCAGACGAAAGAGTTATTTGGATATCAATCTAAGCTTCAACTCAGACCTATATAGTGAACTCTGCAAGCCAAACTATGTCAAACCATACTGAAGTGTTGCTAGAATAACCCAAAAAATAGGATCACTTTGGGAAACACTTCTTACTTTTACTCTTATACAACATGGTTATGTAAGCGATGATGGACAAACATTGTTGCCTACATTTATCATTTTAGTTCATGATTGTTTGCTCTAAGCATGCTGTTATGCTGGACAGTTAACCCTTTTCAATATTTTGGTGATAACAAGTGAATACCATCACCTACAATGCCTCATGTCATTCTAAAAGAGTTATATCTAACCTAAGCAAGCTGTTATGCTATCCAAACAATGGCTTAATGTGTAAAATGGTGACGACCAAACGTCGCCCCTTAGTCAATAAGTTTTATCCTTGCGAGGTATCATTTCACCTTATTAAGGGTAATTTTTTAACTCAGACATGCTGTTATGATGTGCGTTTATTATCAGAACATTCATAATTTTCATGTTCGCCTTTATGTATCATATCGCTTGTTGTCAGGGCAATTTTTGTTGCTATTCTATTATTCCTTTATTATTATTCTTATTATTTCGTATGGTCACTAACTCATTTCCTTTTCGCTTTTTTATTTGACACATGTATCATTTCATCATAATCAACATCATCATGGGACAATTGGCCAATGGTTCAATGTTTAATAAGGGGTGTCTGGCATAGAGCATCAGTCCACTTCTAATGTAAAGCCTTTTCAAAAAAGTCCTAGTATAGTCAGAGTGCCAATAGCATGAAGATAGGGATGTCCTCAAACCTAAGCATGCCTCAATAATGCATGAAAAGGTCAAGAGAGGTATCATTAGAATGATTGGCAAGATTTGAAGCGTATATGGACTAGTTGGAACAATACTAAAAAGGAATCATTCATAAAAAGGTATAGAGACATAGCCTTTTAATTCTAGGTCCATTTGGATTTTGGCTTATTACAAGTAGCATTTCAGTTTTGAAGCCTGGCATATTGATGCTTCATTTTCAATCACAAGGATTTAGTCCCCATAGTCGATGAATAAGCTGTACTACTCAACATTAAAAGGCCAAAACTAATAGAATATATTATAAGGCTTTACAATCTCCAACTTTTAAAGATATGTTAGCTCATATTCTCGAAGTAATAGAGGCCTAGATCGAGAGTCATAACAAGATAAAAGGGAACACTGAGTGCATCTCATAGGCTAGTCTAAATGAAGCAATGGTGAATACCATTGACATCCAAAAAATTCAAGATATCTATGCTATAGCGATATATGGTCTGGTTATATTTTTGAAAACATTAGGCTATGTTAAAAGGATGGTAGCAAATTTTTTTCTTGATTATGCTATAACATTAATCCTGCACCCGCCATCATTGTTAAGACCATTGGAGCTCTCAGCTTTTGCTAGACAATAGGGATGGGTCGCTTTGTCAGATACATGCTACTTCTTCACACTTGGTTGTCAACCACTTTTGCCTCGAAGAGAAAAGAATATTACACAATTTCTTGCCTAACTTCAGCCTATCTCTAAGGTCTTTGAGAAATAACGGTCCCAAGAAAAGTTCGAGGAGTAATGGGTCTAGAAATTTTAAAATCTTAGAGGCAAAATTGTGGCATGAGAGGCCTTTTGGTTTTTACTGATATGGAGATTACAATTGTATGTTGCTTATAAGGTTATAAGGAAGCACTAGTTACACACCTATCTTAGTCCTATGATAGTTTTAGAGCTAACAATTCATCATTTTCATTTAAAACCTTTAGTAGTAGGATTTTAATTATGGCAAGCTTGACTGCAAGTCAAAAGTTTAGCTAGCGTTCCATGCTTGAAGACAAACCCACTATATGAAAAGTTATTAGAGAGAAAGTAGTATGACTCTAGGGTATAGTGAGTGGATAATCCATTGCATCAATGAAGCTTTACCATATTTGGTGTTGGAATATTGCAAGTATCAGTTAATGAATTTCCCTCTGAGATTGAATTACTCAAGTGTTAGTTTGAACAAGAAAAGGCAAACTTCGCCAAGGAAAATCGCTTATTTAAAGGAAAAAAAAGTCAATTAGAAATGAACCTCTATCTCTAAAATGGTGAAATAAGCTAGGTTGTGAAAGAGAGAAACCATCTCAAGGAGGATCTTGTGAGTCTGACCAAAGACTATGTGGCACTTAGTAAAGCAATCAAGTCTCAACGCCTTTGTAAGTCATCAACTAAGTGGGAGGTAGAAATTGTTACCCTTGAAAAAAAGCTGCATCAATGGAAAAAAGAGGCTAGGGTAAATAAGAAGAAGCTTGTTACATCAAGTTACTAATGAAATAATGGACGTCTAGAAGCTCGAGTTCGACATTTGAAAGTAAACTAGGTTAAGAATGAGAGTTTAACATTTAGAATTCAAGATTTATAGCATTTTCTATAACCTAACCAACGCCAATTTTATCAATTAGTAAGAGTTTTTGCATACTGGAGAAAAAATGGCTATGAATAGTTGATCAGACATGCCAGAATTATCAGGACCATTACTACTATCTCATCGAGCAAATTTAGGTAGCCTAGTTAGAGGTTGAGGACATGATGGATTTGGCCTCGTACTTGATATATCATATCTTGCCCATCAAAGCCCATGGACAAAAATTGTTGTATTTATTAGAAAATGTGATCAAGTAATGTAATCGTATCAGGCATTTCCAATTGTAATCATGTGTAATCAGGATATTTTGTTACTTTAAATGTAAGATATTATTGGTGAAGCTATTCCCTAATCCAATAATCATTTTTGCATTTGCATGACTAACCCAATTCTTTTATTGCTTTATTCATTCATGTTAATAGCCATCTACTATTATGATTGCAAACTTATTGTCATTTCATCAGATAACTCACGACATACCATAAAATCCAATAATAATCTAAAGTGAAGTTGCTCTAAAACATAAAACCTACTAATTGTCATTAGTATAACATGCGTGATTGCTAGAAAGCCATGGAAAATGATCACTAACCCTACATTGAATGATTAAAATTCATGTTTAGAGAGTCTTAGGAGCAACCACTCTATAAGAATAAGGAACTCCAAGCTCAAATTATAGAATTAACTGAGCTTTTGTCCAAGGCTTTGAAGGAAAAAGGGTATACAAGTACCATTAAATAGGTCCTAAGAGCAA
Source organism: Adansonia gregorii (assembly GCA_038382025.1). Lineage (NCBI taxonomy): Eukaryota > Viridiplantae > Streptophyta > Magnoliopsida > Malvales > Malvaceae > Adansonia > Adansonia gregorii. The sequence goes on along the minus strand of JBBYHO010107111.1, from coordinate 29,208 downwards.
CTTAAATAGTGGCACTAAAACCAGCAAAGCTTAGGAAGAGACATATATGAAAGGCATCCTTTAGCAATGATGATCCCATAAACTCAACCATCTTAACCATTCATTAACAGTAACACTGCTATGACGTGGGCTCTTTACTGGTAATACCTATAGTCTTAGATTTTGATGAACAAGTGGAGCAAGAAAAAAAGTAATCAAAGAGGTCTTTGAAAATTGAATACTTAAACCAGTATCATCACTGGAAAAGTGCCTTTAGGCTATCAAAGGGAGTACAATTTTGGTATTATAGATGCTAATTCTTTAGGACTAGTTTTTAGTCTCGTTATGCTGCCTAACTTCAAAGTGCCAAGTTTTGAAAAATACAACAAGAATGCAAGCCCTACTACCTACCTTCACATATACTGCTGTAAGATGGTTATATATGAAGAGAATGAGAAGTTACTAATTCTCTACTTCCAGGATAACCTAACTACGGCAGCCACCCATTAGTATATAGGGCTTGATCCTATAAGAATTCAGACATGGGCAAATTTGGCTTGTGTTTTCCTTGATCAATGTAAGTACATATCTAACTAGGCCCTGGATCATCTCTCCCTTATGCATATGAAAAAGAAAGCATCTAAAAACTTTAGGTAGTATGTAAAGAGATGAAAAGAAGA